>OLKM01006126.1:7500-15055 GCA_900291075.1 Melanogrammus aeglefinus | reverse complement strand
ACATGGAGCTCCTGTCCCTGTTCACCACTCACCCTGCCCCACCCACGCCTCACCACCCCACGCCTGTGTGTGTGTGTCTGTGTGTGTGTGTGTGTGTGTGTGTGTGTATGTGTGTGTGTGTCTGTGTGTGTGTGTCTGTGTTTGGGTGTGTGTACGTGTGTGTGTGTTTGTGTCTGTGCGTGTGTGTTTGTGTGTGTGTGTGTGCGTGTGTGTGTGCGTGTGCGTGTGCGTGTGCATGTGCATGTGTGTGCCCGTGTGTAAATTCCTATAAACTATATCTTTAGTTACATTTTGTAGACTTCATCCCTCCCAAGTGAGTCTTTTTTAAAGTGCACCCTCAGACCTACAACAGTGCTGTAACATCTTCTCATTATTTTTTTTCCACATTATATATATATATATATATATATATATGTATATATGTATATATACATGTAAGGGTGTGTATGTAGACTATCTGTTCAACCATATTGAGTAAGGAAAACATTTATCTTTCTACAAGTGATTATAGCAGAAGTCCAGCATGTTTTCCTACACGGGCCTATCAACGCTCAGATAAGCATCTTGTCTGTCTGATAGCGCGGGGCTTTCAGAGACACCCCACACCCAGATCCTCCTCCTCCTCCTCCTCCGCCTCCCCTCGCGCCGCACCATGTTGACACCAGCCGGCCCGCTGGCCCTGTATTATCTTTTCCAACACAAGTCGGACGTGGCGCTAAGTGTGTTTTAATTGGCCTGGAGCCTCCTTTCCAAAGCAAACAGCCCAGTGGTGGTGGCGTGACGGTGCTTTAGGGACTGACGGCTGGGTGTGGCGCTGGTGGTGGTGGTGGTGGTGGTGGTGGTGGTTGTTGTGGTGGTGGGTGGTGGTGGTGGTGGTGGTGGTGGTGGTGGTGGTGGCGGTGTGGTGGTGGTGGTGGTGGTGGTGGTGGCGGTGGTGGTGGTGGTGGTGGTGGTGGCGGTGGTGGTGGACGTGTGGTGCTGTGTGGTGGTGTCAGGTGGCGGTTTGGTGGTGTGGTGTGGGTGTGGTGGTGGTGGTGTTGGTGTTGGTGGTGGTTGGCGGTGGCTGTCGGTGCGTGGTGGTGTGGTGGTGGTGGAGGAGGAGGTGGAGGTGGTGGTCAGGGAGGTGGAGGTGGTGGTCAGGGAGGTGGAGGAGATGGAGACGGTGGAGCTGGTCAGTGCCGGTCAGCCCTTCGGTCCACCTCACCCCCTTCCCCGTGTGCTACAGGCCCCTATTGTGTCCGTACATCTATAGGCCTACCTGTAAATGTGTATCTGAGAGTGTGTGTGTGAGTGTGTGTGTGTGTGTGTGTGTGTGTGTGTGTGTGTGTGTGTGTGTGTGTGTGTGTGTGTGTGTGTGTGTGTGTGTGTGTGTGTAAGAGAGAGAGAAAGCAGACAGTGTGTGAGCCTGCACGTGGGTCTGCGTGTGCACATCACTAAGTCTTTGTTGAGGAAGGTATATAATGAGCATCTGTTCACCAGGCTACCCCGGCTCTCTGTGGCCCTTCGCTCTGCTTTGTATTTGAGCGGGCTACCACTTGCTCCTGTTCAAAAAAAATCATACCGCCTGACTGATAGCATCTCGAGGAGGTAAAGTGCCAGTGATTTAATACTAACAATTAAGACGGGCATGTCAGCGGGTGGCCCTGATCCTGTGGCCCCCGGTTAGGGAGCGGGGGGGCCTCTCTGGTGTCTCCTACAGTGCCGGGGACAGGGGCCCCCCTGTCTCCGCACACCGCCGATGCGTCCAGCGCATGCCTCCACTTCACGTCCCCACCTTTCAAAGACACTTTTGTTCTGGTCGGGTGTGTTTTTTTTTTTTTCTTCTTTTTTTCTTTTCCCCCGTCGGTTGCACTTTGCCTCTCCGGTTGCTTCTTTCATTGGTTCTCTCTTCCGGGCTTCCGGTATGTTCCTGCCACACAGACAAAACCGTCCAATCGGCCTGCGTGTTTCTTTCTACTCCCCCGAGAAGAAGTGCATCCATCCCTCCACGAGGTTGTGTGTGTGTGACGTAATCGGCACAACCGTAGCCCTTCCCCGGGACCCTCACGAGTCAACAACGGGAATTGAGTTGTACTCATGACAGGGCGACAAGTCCCGATGTGGGGGGAACGGGTTTAGCAGAGGAGGAAGGCGAGGGGAATAGGCATCGGGGGGGAGGGTGGGGGGACGAAGAGGAGGGAGTGTGACGACCATGGAATGGGTGTTGAGTGGCTGAGCTCTGCATGTGGAGCGTAGTCCTGAAAACGATTCATTTAACAAGAACCCAAAGATCTGACTCCTTACATGGCCAGACCCCGCTCCCATAAAGCCTATAGACATGTATTATTAAAACACCCGGCACCATACACTCACGGGGTCCTCGCCGATGCCTGCCGTCTGCCCCCTGATCCTATGGAAGCCCACGAAGAAAGAAAAAAAACAAAGCGCGGCTTCCCTTCAACCTCATTAACCGGTTATAATAAACACAACAATGTGTTTTTAATGGATGGCCAGCGCCGTCTCCCAGCCACGGTCCAGAGCCACTGGCCAGCGGCGGCTTTTCCCAGGGCTGCTGCCCGCCGTGTCACGATGATGGATGGGGCCGGGGTGGAAGGGGTGCCGGCCCTCGCCCCCTCTCCTCCGGGACGTCCCGCGGACTGACAGGCACATTGTGGCGCCCGCGATCCGTACCGCTGTGTGTTCCCCGAGCCGGCTGGCACAGACACAGACGCCCCACCTCACCCCCCGCCCCCATCACCCCCCCCCCCACCCCCCCACACACACACACACACCCCAACCCTCCTAAAAAAAGAGAAGACGAAAAAAATAGATGCTCTCCCTGCCAAGCACACATGTATTCATTTATTCATTCAGTCCTCTCGCTCCTCCCCAGGTCGGCCCGTACATACTACTCGTGACGTACGACTGTACTCACGCTCATCCAGGCATACAACCCTCAACAGAGGCATGTGTGTAGTGCTTCAGTCACCCTCTATCTATGCCTTCTCTCGTTTGAAAGGTGCCAACGTTTCATGCGGAGGTAGCTCACTCTGCCACACCTAACCCAAGCGCATCTCCTCTTCCCTGGTTTCCCCGGGGGTCTACCTGTGACCCGGCGCGTCTCCTCTTTGTACCCGGTGTACGACACGTCAACGGTGACTTCCACAGCGTCGCCTCGCCGCTACGCTGAACGCCGACGGGGGCTGCTGTGTTGGCCGGGCGTGTGGGTGTGTTAGCAACACTCTGCTGATTCTGGCTTCGGGGGGCTAGCGTGCGGAGCGTTGGGCTCCACCTGAGGGCCCCCCTCCCTGCCGCTCCCTCGGTGGGGGGGACATTACTTTTCTGTTGAATAAACAAGACCAGAGGCCGCAGCTCACACTGCTGCTGCTGTCTGAGCACCTTCTGCTGCTTTAAAGACGATCCACCCGCACACACACACACGCACGCACACACACACACACACACACACACACACACACACACACACACACACACACACACACACACACACACACACACACACACACACACACACACACACACACACACACACACACACACACACACACGCCAGTAAACACACACATACACTCACGTGAACTAGCACAGGCTCACACACGCACACACACACACATACACACACACGCGCGCGCACAGTCACACACACACACACACACACACACACACACACACACACACACACACACACACACACACACACATACACACACACACACACACACACACACACGACACGCAGCCACATACACGCACACACACTCACACATCACACTGACACGCACACACACACACACACACACACGCATGTGCCAGTAAACGCACACATACACTCACGTGAATGCACAGGCTCACACACGCACACACACACACACACACACACACACACACACACACACACACACACACACACACACACACACACACACACACACACACACACACACACACACACACACACACACATCTTTTACACATCGTCCCCCTTTCCTTCTTTCTTGTACTTGCTCCCCTCCTTCTCGCCCACCCTCTCTCGCCCTCCCCCACTCCCTCTCCCTTCCAAACATGCACTCTCCCACCCTCCTAGACCACACAACAGAAAACTCTCCCAGCTTGTGTTAAAAAAAATCCAATAACACAGCCAGCACTCCTGAAAATAAAACAATGCCCCAGCACATGTCATCGAGGTAGAACAACTCAGTCTATTACACGCTCCTACATGTAACTATTCTGTAAATATGCCCATTGGGTACGACTTTTCACTATACCTATGCTGCCTTTTACTATTTAGTGTGTATGTGTATGTGTGTGTGTGCGACCATGTGTTTGCTAATTTATGTCTGTGATATTTTTGTGCATGGATGCCTTTATGAACCAAAATCCATGTGTTGCACATGCCACTACACGCAACATTGACACGTAGTGTGCGTACACTGGACACCATGTTGTGCATTTTTCATTACGCAGTTTTATCCATGAGTGGCTCTCCTGATTACCTCATTTGGTTCAGAGTTAAATCGGTTCGAGGGTTGAGGGTGCCCCACACAGACAGAGAGCCTGTCAGGGTGTGTGTGGGTCTGACCTCCACGACCCCTCCACTGTGTGTTTGTAAACAGCACCTAATTTACACGGGGACCCTATTCCTCTTGATGACCTTTCCGTGTGTGTGTGTGTGTGTGTGTGTGTGTGTGTGTGTGTGTGTGTGTGTGTGTGTGTGTGTGTGTGTGTGTGTGTGTGTGTGTCTGTGTGTGTGTGTGTGTGTGTGTGTCTGTGTGTGTGTGAGTGTGTCTGTGTGTGTGTGTGTGTGTGTGTGAGAGAAAACAGCTGACAGACCCAGAGATAGATAGATAGGTTGATACATGATACGCGTTCATTTCCATGAAAGTAGGCAAAAACAAAGCGAGGTTATAAAAGAAAGACAGACCGAGGGCTGGACATCAAACAGAGCTCCTCCGCTCCTCTCCGTCTTCGGGCCTGACCAATCAGCACCTTCGGATTGGATTCTTTCTCAGAACTGCCCCTTGAACCTCTCCGTCGTCCCCCCCCCCCCCCCCCCCCGTCTACAAGGTGAACTACGGCGTCACATCAGATAAGGGCCGGGCGGCGGGACGGGGGATGCAGGCTCTGGCACCACCACTGTACCACGGCAGCTCCGGATCGTGTGAAGCGGTGCTAAGTGCCCCTCGACTGTCAGCTCTCATTGTGGTGCGGGTCCTTCCGTCTAATTAGTGTCCTCAGCAGGCAGGAAGTAGGCCCGGGCAGGGCTAATCTGTCAGGGAGGCCTGACCATCCTCGCCCCCACGGCCCCTGTTTCCTTAGATAAACCCCCCAGCCCTTTATCTAATAGTAGGGGCATTCAGGGGGTCCCGGGGAAGCCCCCCCTGCCCTGGGCTTATTACTTCTTGGGCTCGCAGTTTGACGCCACGCAATGCGAGTTCAAAAAGCGCGTGCATTGTGAAAAGAAAATGGAATGTGGGCTGCGTGCATATCGTTATCTCCACATTTGGTAAAGTTAGGTAAATGTCAACTATTATTCGACGAAAAGCAGTATATTTAAAAAGTGCTTCCAAAGAAATCCCCCCCCCCGCCTTTCAGGCGAGGCGGACTCGCAGCCATCGCCGCGGTGACAGGTGTTGATTGAGCATGAGAGAGAGGAAGCGTGCAGAAGGACACTTCCTGGCAGACAACTTTATCAGCGGCAGAGCAGAGGGGGTCAGCGAGGGGGTGGACTGCGGTTATCACTACCCCACCCCGCTTGTCATGCGCACCACCTCGCTTCGGCAGCACCTCGCCCAGAGCGAGGAGTTCTCAGCGCTCTGGGCGTAGCCCCCCAGACTGCTGACCATGCCACCTGTCTCCGTCATATAAACAGTTGGCCTGAGTTATAGCCACATGGTAATGCTATCAAGCACAGGAGTTGTTGGCTCTTTTTTTTTCCCCCCCGTTGTTTATGCTCGTGCTGCGGTGGTTCAGCGGGTCACAGAGTAGGGTGGAAGGGCTTCTGCTCCGGGGAATGCCGAAAAAAAGGGGACTTGAGGTTTGTTTGTGTATTGTTTGAGGGCGCTGACACATCCTTGGGGGAGATATCTCCTGCTCTCACAGAGCACTCACACGTCCCCGTTGGTGACTGATGTGTGAAACGCCAACCGCCCGTTTGGAAAGCAGCCTGCGTGGGTATCGCTTGATCGTGTCTGCAGGCGTGGTGTTCCCCTTTTGGGGGGGGGGGGGGGGGGGGGGTGGTGGTGGTGCATGCAAGAGTACGGCGAAAAGTAGCGAAAGTACGTTGGGTTCAGGTCTGTAGACGGGGCGATGAAGAGGAGAAAGTGAAGGAGGCGGAAAGAGAGTGAGCGGTGAAGCAGCAGGGGTGAGGGGGCTCTTCTAACTCCCTCCTTTCCTCCCTCCCTCCCTCCCTCCCTCCCTCCCTCCCTCCCCTCCCTCCCTCCCTCCTCCCCTCCCCTCTCTCTCTCCCTCCTTTCTCTCCTCCCTCCTTCTACCTCTTCCGGTCCGACAGCGGGGTGTCCAATTCCTCCACTTGAGCGGGCAGGGCCGGCAGAGGGCTGATTGGCCCCCCCCTCCCCTCTTCCCACTGCCCGACTACACCCCCCCCCCCGAACCCCCCCATGCGGCATGTTGCTCGGGACTCTGCCGCGGACGACTTTCAAATGCACCCCCCTGCCCCCACCCCCCCCCCCCCCACCGACCCAAATAAAACCTGACTGCTCCTAATGGACAGGTTTTAATCTCCCCGGGATCATTTGAAGATTTCTCCGTCCCCACTGCTGGCGGCCGCTGAACAAAATTCCTCGTGCTTTGTTGATTAAAACCGCCGGCTCTCTCCAGCCGTCGCTTATCGCGCGGACACGAGCTGCTCTTTTTAATTAAAAGTGAGACACCACAAGTATGCAATTAACAGCTGGTAATTATAAAGCGCTTCAGAAGTGCAACGCTCCACCGTCATTTCAATTATATAATGGACAAGTGGCTTTTTGATCTCCAAATTAGTGAACTCTTGTCGTATTTGTTTTCGCGGGCGATTTGGAGGGTTGACGGTGGCCCGCGTTGAACTCCCTCCGCCTTGATTGATGCAAGAGCAGAAAGAGGGATATTAAAAACGGGGAACAGTCCATCAGGAAATGCAAATCATACCTTCATGTTGATGAGTGGGCATGCAGTCCACGCCGGCCAGCAGCCGTGGCGTTTCATGTGGAAAAAAACAAGGGTGCGCTCTGCTGCAAACTGATTAGTACATTTGAATTTGAGAGTTTAATTAAGGGCCTCTAATACAGATCGTTTCCAAGACTGACACATAACATCACGTCGTTTGATACTCCGTTTGGCTGGCTTTGGGGTCGCACAGAAATGTGTTGCACGAGTGTGAAAGCATCGAGCGCTATCCCAAAGGAGGCAGAAGCCATGGACGTCATTGATAAAAAAACTGTTTAACTAACAAGTGATGAAAATGTGTTTAATGAGCGATGCACTCTGAGAGCGGTTCAAGTGGAACACTTGTTCACTCTTAATTACTATTGATTCCCATCTATGGACATGGTCTGTTGTA
>OLKM01006125.1:0-15056 GCA_900291075.1 Melanogrammus aeglefinus | reverse complement strand
CTCCCAAAGAAGGAGGAGAAGCTGACCAGGAGTATCAGATGTACCAGGGACTTCCTGTTCAGCTGTTCCCCTCCGACTGGAGGAGGCCCAGCTTGGCCAATGGACCCAGCGGCCAAAGAGCCTGCACGCCAAGGCCCACGAGGCCAAAAGCCCTGCTAGGCAAGCCGAGCTAGCCACTGCCCAGCCAGCAAGGCCCGGTCAGGCAAAGCAAGTTCAGCGTAAGGCCCAGCCACACAGCGGCAAAGGCAACACAGTGGACCGAGACCACGGCTGCGACCGAACCAAGGAAAGGATCCAGAGAGCAAGGGGGAGGGACAAAGCAAGAGGGTTTGAGCAGGGATGTTCTGGATTGATTGTGATTAATGTTTGAACTTACAGCAGGCCTGTTGGAGATGTGTTGACACAGTAAACGTGTTTGAGGACTTATTGATTGTAACAGAAGAACACCACGCCTAAGGGCTAAGATCAGTCCATCCGATGTGCAGGAGACCATAGCGCTTTCAGAACTCCTACATCATGTCATTCTTGGTTAGAAGGGTCACACTGGGTGACTGAAGAGGGGCGCCCGTAACACAAACGTGAATAACCCTTTGGTCCTCTGCAGGTTCCCCAAGGAAAGTGTCCTCTCAGGGGTCCCAATCCCGCCCATCAGAGACCCCAAGCACCGGTCCTCGCCATGAGCACCGCTAGACAGTACTGAGCCATTACCTACCTCCACCACACACCCTCATGGGTCCTGTCCCGTGGTGACGGCTACCTGACCTGACAGGGGGTCTGTTTTCCCTGTGTTTCAGGACACTGAATCCAACCCCAGCACTGATGGCTCTGACTTTGACGGTACCGTAACACTCTCATTTTATTTTCTCCATTCCTGCACTACTCTCTAGCCAGCCCCTCTAACCCCTCATGGACTTTACAGATGGACAAGTAGTGTCCTTTGCATCTGCACCCATTGCAGACGCTCCCTCCTTCCCTGGAAGCAGGGAGCCCTCCTGCTCCTCCTGCTCAGGGCTTGTCCTCCATGGGGCTCTGAAGCCCTTTGAGGTTCAACCAGGCACGGGGACCAAGGGCTGCTCTACAAACCTACTAGAGGGGAGTGACTCTGCCCCCATCCCCCTGTTAGAGGGAGCCAGAGCTTTTTGTACTTCACAGAGCCGGAGCAGCTCCTGGACCTGTGAACGGAGCTGGAGGAGCAAGAAACCTCACGCTGATCCAGAAACTCCAGAGAGACGAGGAGGACCTGGAAGACCCTCCAGTCGCACCACGGCCACCAGCAAGAAGAAGGACGTAAGGACCCCCCCCCCACCCCCTGGAAGCCCACTGCCCGGAGCGGTTGGGAGTGGACCTAGTAGTAATAGTCCCAGGCCTGCGCGGTACACATCGCCATGAATACCCTCCCATTGGATAAGTTGTAACTGTAGGTTTACCTGTCTTTGGCACCATGTGTAACTTTTATGACTGATGACCCGTAATTGATACCGTCCACCTCCCACCGTCGAGCCCAGCCAGGCAGTAGCGTTGTCGTATGGGGAACCATGCTGCCTGTTGCCTTGTGTTGACACTTAAACACGTGGTACATGTGTGTACACGGGCGTCTCCGTTGTTCAGGGCAGAGGGACACGGAGCAGCTGACAGTCCCAGCATAGACATCATATCCCAGACCGATCACCGCAGAGACCAGGAGCCAAGCCGCAGACCGCTGAGTGGCTGGAAGGCCCGCCTCTACAACTTTGGGAAATTAATCAGTGAAGAGGTATGCAGGAAGTTTAAGTCATTATCTTTTACATAGTACGAAAATGTTATTTTCCTTTTCATTCTGCCAAAAACGAAGGCCACTTAAGCCCCCGCCCCATCGGATAGGTGGACACAACTTTGACCCTCAACGGTCATAAGCAAACAAACGGTTTGGGTGTGTATGATCCATCATTGTCCTCACCTCTATACGGCTCCGGCCTCTGCGTCTCAGGACCAGATGCTGAGCCCTAGGCACAAGGTGAGGAGGTGTATACCGCTGCTGCCGTGGCGACATTACAGGCCAACCTCACCACCATCCAGATGCTGGCAAGTCATCGAGAGCCACCTGCTGCAGCTACCTTTGAGACATGGGAGAACACCCTCTCCCCGGACACCCTGGACCAGGTTGAGAAGAATGAAGGACCGCGGAGAGGAGGATGAGGTGGGTGGCCTGGTGAGGCTTACTGGTCCGGAGGAAGACGGGTTGACGCATATACCTTGTACTGTTTAGTCTCTAGTGGTTAGTTGTGTTTTTCCCGACTAAAAGGTTCTTGGTTCTGATCCCCAATGTTCACGTCTGGTTCTGTAGACCTCCTATTCACATTTAAGAAGCCTGTGTCTCCCATGGTGTGTGAAAGTCTGACTTTTTAATCCCATGCATCTGAACTCACTGAAGCCGCTTTGCTCCCAAGTGTCAGTGAACTGTTTTGTTTTGTTTCCGAGCTAGGAAGCATGGACGAGCGTGGAGGCTACCAGTTATATTCACGCGTGTCAGTGTAGCGCTATGAATATCTAGTGCAGGCCCTTATAAATAATAATGCTCATGAACTAAACTCTGAAACACCAACACATTTCTCCGCTCTGCAGGCAACGCTCGTGCAGAAGCTGGAGCAGAGAAGGAGCACCAGGAGGACCGCTTGTCCAGAAGCATGGATGGCGACTTCTACCACGGCAGGGTATACAGTCCGTCAAGCACTAACATATTAGAACACAACACAACCACTTCTTACACCACACACTTTCTACAATCATACAGGATTGACTAGTCAGGTCATAGATTCCTTGTTTGCATGGTGTACACGTGCATTCGTTCTCCTCTTATTACCCAGTTCTTGTTAATAACAGCACGGTGGCCCATTGCATCCAAGCCGGTTAGCGAGCAAGATCTTCAAGTTCAACACAGTGAACAACGGCTCGGAAATCAGGACGACCGCTGCACAGAGCCTCCCCTTCTATCACCTTGAAGACCGAAGCATTAGCCTTAGTCCAGTAGCAGCCTTAGGTACATCCTACACTTTATTAAAATGATTAGATGTACTTGTGACATCCAGAACTATATATTTAGAATCATGAGCTTTCCCTTTTACGAATGTCAAGCGAATAGTATCCAAAGCTGAAAGGGCTTCCGGCAAATCCCTTAAAAAGATGGGTATGCCTATAACGCCATACGTACGAGTAAATTAATTCGCCCTTAAAAGCCAGTCATTGTGTTTTAGTGACAAGTGGAGTTTCCACTGGCTTGAAATGGGCTAAACACTTAACATCTTGGCCTTAAAAATAATTCCCTTAAAAAACTAAATAGGGGTTACTGCAGCTTAAGTTTCTACCATCTAATGTTTGATCACTTATTGGAAATGCCCCAACCATCCAGTTTTAGAAATGCATTGAGGAAAATTTGTTTCTTGAGTGGACCTTGCTCTGCATCGTAACTCCTTGATGCCCATTCTTTGCGGGTTAAACGATGTGCTCTGGTAATAACAATACATTTTGGCCTTCGCATATCATTGCGAGAAAGAATCGTTATAATGAAAAATACATATTGAGATCGGCAACGTTCTAAAAGGAGGGTTGTACACCTGTAGTGATTGTGCCATTAGCATTTGTTATTACATCTCTTGCATTTGGCACTTGCATTCTGTAACCAGTTAATAATCACAAATATAAGGCACTAACCAAACTTCAAGTGAATTTGCAGCACCATTTTCAAACATTGTAAAGACTGAACTCTGCTCCACAAAACGACTAAAGAAAACGCGGTGGGGAGGAGGGTCATGGTAAAGCTGGCACTCCCCTGGAGACGTGTCCTTCAGGGAGGCCCTGACTTTGGCCCCTGGATTGGGTTGCATGACGTCAATGTGGAGCGTCCAGGTCCCAGGTTAAATCATGAGTTCCAAAGTGACGGCCCTGCACACCGGCCACGCAGGGGGACAAGCAGGGCTGAGTGATTCCATTCATCGGAGAGCTCCTTAAGGCACCTAGAGCACTGAGTCTGAGGCCGTCCGGCACGGACCTTGAACCTTGGGGCAGAGTTTAGGGGATCCACGAGGTGCACCTTGACCTGAGGCCAAGGTTAGGGGCAATCAATGAGGATGCACCTTGAACCGTGGGGCAGAGATTATGGGCATCCACAATGCTCGCCCTTGAACTGGGGCAGAGTTATGAGCATCCACGAGGTGCACACCTTGAAACCTGGTGCGCGAGAGTTTATGGGCATCCACGAGGTGCAACCTTGGAACCTGGTGCAGAACGTTTATGAGCATCCACGAGGTGTGCACTTGAACCTGCGGCAGAGTTGTGAATGTCCACAGGTGGGGCCATGAAGAAGGACAGTAAACGTTCTCATTAGAACAAGATTCGAGCAAACAAGGCGAACAGGTCTTCATTTTAAATAGGAGTGCCATTAGTCTAATGATTGTGTAAAAACTGGGCTTTCTGGACTGGGTACGTAGAGATAAGGTAAGCAAATGATTACAAGTCTAAATCCATTTACACAGGTGCACCAAGGCCGGGGATAACAGGCCGTCTGTGTGGTCCCATGGTACACACTAGCGCAGCTCGAAGACCCAAACGGGATGGCGCGTCTCTGGAAACTTGACGGGGCGCCAATGTGGTCTACTCCAGATCCTGCAGATTGATGGTGCTTCCGGTGAACTGGAGGTGGTCCGAACCGTTGTCGTCCTCCCGGCATCACTGATGACTCCTGGAACATTGCCAACAGAACCACAATCAGCTTGCACAGGGCTTCCAGAACACAAACTCTAACCTCAAACTGCAGCTTTCTCCGAGTTTGACTCCAAACTCGTTAACAGTGGCTTCGAAGTGTTACTGTATATGTTTGACGGGGGCAGGTCGACGGTGAGCTGGGAGTGGAGCTGGACGGCTGGAGCTCAGCTGGTAGGCCAGGTCCCCGTCACTAGGCGGGTCATCCTGGAGAACACCGCAGAAACAAAACGGCTATCAGTCAAAGATCTTCTCAGGCGGTCAGCAGCAGGGCTGGGTTGCTGTTGGACATTAGGGGTTGCAACCGGATCACAAACTCACGGTTCGGATCGGGTCACGTTTTTTGAGTTCACGGGACGTCGATCCATTTTCGATCCAACAAAAAACCCACATTAACGATAACAAGACAAATGTGACTTTAAATAAAATCTTCAAATGTGTAAAACAAAATAAAGTGAAAAAATTAGGAAATAATAAAAATTCCTGCTTCCTTTTTAAGCATAGTCAATATTTAAAAAAAAACATGGATAGTAATAATCCCACCTGGATTCACAATTCAGGATGTTGCATTGCTGGGGAGAGTTTTAGTCTACACTCTCCCAAGGCAATGCAGACATTTTGTTCATCAAGCATGGTAGCGAAATACAGTTTCTGTCGTGTTTCAACTTTGTCATTTTGTAATCCATTGATTTTTGTTGAAGAACTCCATTTCTCATTGCAAGGGAGGTTTGTGCTTGTAGTCTTTTCGCTCGGTTCTAGCCATACTGTTTATACGGAAGTAACCGAGCGAAAGACTGACAACCACATAAACATGTTCCGGTTCCGGTTTCCGGTTTCCGTTTCAACGGGGATTTACGAACGCCAAATAAAACGCAACAGAAACTTTATGTTCACTACGATACTTTGATGATGTTGTTTATACCGGAATTGTCTTTTAAACTGCGCTGATCACGTGAACGCACAACTTTTTTTTTTATCAGCTGATCCGCGGATCACTTGCGTCCCGAACCGTGAGGGTTGATCCGTACGGATCACGGGAAACCCGTGAACCGTTGCACCACTAGTTGACATCTTACCTGCAGTAGCTGTATCTGAACATACTGTGCCCCAGTGACGGGGTCTCTGAGTGTGAGCCCTCCACTGGCTGCTGTGTGGGCACCGTCGCCGTAACGACCACTAGAAGGAACCACGATGTCGAGGCCCCGCCAGCTTTCCCAACCTTGCTTTTTCTCTGGCTCAACCCTGAAGCTGAAGCCAACACAAGGGAGGAAACCATCAGTGGCTGTGGTCAAACGGCTGTCAAGTTCAATGAGGAGGGTGGCATTATCCTGAATCTTTACACGTCTTTACACTCGTACCTTGGTTACCGACACAACAGCTAATCTAAATACCCCCCCCCCCCTTCTAGAGTCAGGTTAAGGTCTTACTGGAAGAAGCAGGTGGTCCTTTCTGCTTCTTCTTCTTGGCTACTGGATGGCCCTGTAGTCCGTCCTGGCTGAGCCCCCACTCTCCTAGGCACCACAGGACAAACGGTTAGCGAATCCTTTTATAGCCACAGTGAGTGTGGCGTGGTGTCACGCGGCGCAGATGCTCACCAAGGAGAGCGCTGGAGACAAGGCGGGGCTGGTGGTCTCAGGGGTCCTTCTGTGGGCTGAGCCGCTGCTGGGGCCCGGGGAACACAAACTGGCCAGCCCTTCCCGCCTCCCCTCCTGGGACCCAGGCCCTCGACGCAGTCCAGCAGGGGGCCGCCGGGCCCTGACCCCGTGTAGCGCCACCTTAGGAGGCGACTGTGCCAGCAGGTCGGCCCGGGCGCCGGGGCAAGGAGGCGGGGGTCGGCCCCCACTGAGCACGCTGGAGGCGGCAGGGGGGGTGAGAGCCTGTGTTGGCCGACATCGCGGTATCGGCGGTCTGCATGCTGAGGGACCCCAGGGCCCGCCGGCGTGGCCGACTGCAACGTCCGTCCAGTTGAGTGTGCCCTGCGGGGGCAGCACGTGGCCCGCCGTCCCCTCCAGCCCCTGGTTGTGATGGGAGGCCATTGGAGCAGGCTGGCCAGGATGAGGTGGCGGGCCGTCTTGATGGGGCCACCTGCCAGGGGGGTGTGGGCCGTCTGGGGGAGGTGGGTCCGGCCCCTGCCTGGTGGTGTTGGTGGTTTGGGGGCTGTCTGATCTGGTGATGGGTTAGGAGGCTGTCTGATGATGATGGGTGGAGGCTGTCTTGGTGGAGGTTGTTTGGGGCCTGCCTGGTGGTGTTGACTTGGGCCTGCCCTGGTGGTGTTTGACTTGGGCCTGCCCTGGTGGTGTTGAATTGGGGCTTTCTTTCGGTGATGGTGTGTTAGGGTCTGTCTGAGTGTCCTGGTGGAGGTTGGGGTCTGTCTGGTGGTGGTGGAGGTTTGGGGTAGCCCGGTATGGTGGGAGGTTGGGGTCAGCTCTGGGTGGTGGGTGGTGGTGCGGGGCGAGAGCATGTGACCGGAAGGGCAGAAGGTCAATGGTGAGGAGATCCCCGATGCCTCACCAGGCGAGAAGTTCTGCCGTGTGGAGAAGGCAAACCGCCACGCCGCTCCCACCCACAGAGGCCACGCCCACTCCAGGCCGGCAGGAGGTGAAGGAGCCCTGGAACGCTGGAGAACAGGGGAGCTGAGGTCCAGGTGGCTGAGGGGTCACTCCCCGGGCACACAGGGCCCTGCGACCGTCGTGGGCGTAGGAGCTGACCAGTTCGGCTGCTTGGGTGTGAGCGGTGGGCGTGGCCTCCATCTGGCTAGAGGACATCTGCATTGCACGAGACACGGCTCAGTGAGTCACGGCAAAGGCAGAATGACATGGGCCCCGTGTGTGGATGCGTACTGACCCGCCGCGAGGTGGTGATGCTTCACCATGTGGCTCTTCAGGCTGCTCCGGGAGGAGAAGTTGCTTTGGAGCAGTCGGCCAACAGGGCAGCGGCTCCGCAGCGCGCCGGGGTCCTGCTTGTGCTTCTTGCGAGTGGATGTAGAGGCTGCTGCGCGCCGAGGAACTTGGCATTGGCAGCCTGCCAAGACAGTGGCGCGGCCTCTCAGCAAATAAAAAACCAACAACCAGCTAGAGATAGCAGGCTAAACCCACCGAGTGTACAGAGACACACCCGTCAGCAGCTATCCACGCACACCACGCTATACACATTGAATATGAAGAGAGAGCATTCACTAAAATCACTAAGGATCACAATTTTCTTTTTGAAATAGAGGACTTATACTGAATGCTCGCTCAAATGTTTAGCAATGACAAATATCTATGGAGTGCGTCAGCAGGGTGCCGTAGATGCGCCTACCTTCGGCATGGCACTGGAAGGGCTTGGTGCCCAGGTGGGTGATGCTGTGACCCTTGAGGTGCTCCGCCCTGGTGAAGGACTTCCCAACGCCCTCCTCTTGGCAGGTGAAGCGTCGTCAGTCGTCGTGCTTCCCTGGGGAAGAGAGAGGTGTGGAATAACATGTTGGCGCAAGTTATATCGTGGCCCCGGATATCAGGCCTTAAAAAAAAATGACACTCTATACCGTACATTGTTTGTTTCTTTTACCGTTTGTGTCGCAGCAGCTTTTGACATGCTTGGTGAACGACAGGCGCAGCCTTCAGAGTCGCAGACAAACGGCCTCTCTCCTGGAGGACAAAACAATTCAGAGTCAGACACAACAGCCTCTCTCCAGGAGGACAACACATTCAGAGTCAAGGACACAAGCAGCCTCTCTCCTGAAGGACACAACACATTCAGAAGTCAAGACACAAGCAGCCTCTCTCCTGGAGGACCAACACATTCAGAGTCAAGACACAAGCAGCTTCCTCTCCTGAAGGACACAACACATTCAGAGTCAAGACACAAGCAGCCTCTCTCCTGGAGACGACACACATTCAGAGTCAAGACACAAGCAGCCTCTCTCCTGGAGGACACAACACTTCAGTCAGACCAAGTTCCTGGAGGACACCACATGTCAGCACGTCTCTCCTGAAGGACACAAACATTCAGAGTCAAAGACAACAAGCAGCCTCTCTCCTGGAGGACACAACACATCAGAGTCAGACACAGAGCCTCTCTCTGAGGACCAACACATTCAGAGTCAAGACTCATCAGCCTCTCCTGGAGGGAACACAACACATTCAGAGTCAAGACACAAGCAGCCTCTCTCCTGGGGGACAAACACATTCAGAATCATGTGGTGGGGAGCGTTATCCTGGTGTGACTATCAGTTGGATCTTGGAGCCGGCTAGGCCTTGTCGATAGGCAGCTTAGCCTGCAGCCCTGGTCGTAGCTAGAGATAGGCAGGTGAAGTGGCCGCCTCCCGGAAGTGGGTTGGGGTTGTTGGGAGAGAAGAGGCACTGAAGGTGATGAAGGTCTTCTCGCACCCTGGGGAGAGAAGAGGTGAAACAATCCAATACACATAAACTAAATGGGAATTACATGGCAACCATACTTCTGAGAGAAAAGTGTCCGCAGGAGGGACGCGAGGTGAAGTAATCGACACTGATACCAGCCTACGGAGACATGATTGTGAACATCGTTGAGAATATTAAAATAGGGTAGAGTCATGGTGCGTCGAAGGCCTTGCTGCAGGGTGTTACCTGGGAAGTCACACTTGTGGGGCCTCTGGGGCTCAAGGTGGGCCCTCTGGTGGTTGGTGAGGCGCGTGGCGCTGCGGAAGCACTCGCTGCACACCTGGCAGGCGAAGGCGTTCTCCTGGGCGTGCACCTTCAGGTGCGCCTTCAGGTTGTACACAGTGGTGAAGCGTCGCCCACAGCCCTCGAACTGGCAGGTGTGGGGCCGCTGCTTGTCGTGGGACTGGAGGTGGCGCTTCAGTTTGTAGGAGGTGGTGAAGGCCCAGCCGCACCCCTCCACCGTGCAGCGGTAAGGCCGAGGGTCCTCTGCGTGGTTCAGAAGGTGGATCTTTAGTTTCTGCCGGGTGTCAAAGATGCTGGGGCAGCCGGGTTGGGTACAGCCAAAAGATATGGTGGCTTCCTTCTTAGACCTGATGAAGTGCACGGACTGAAGCTCATGATTACCGTCACAGTCTAGGGAGCTTGCGTTTTTCGAGCAGGGGGTGACGAGGTCACTCTCTGTTATGGCACATAACGTGCCTACTTCCTGTTTTATGATTGGACAGGAGTCCAAGGAGGACTCCGTCAACGGACAGTCATCCACCAGAGCCAACTCGGAGTCAGCACCCGGCAGACCTGCCCGGGGCTCGTGTTGACTGGAGGAAGCCACAGCCAGCGTGCTGATCTTGCCTATGGATTTGGTGCCGCTGTCATAGTTGAGGAGAACGATGTCCTCGTGGTCCTTCATGCCCAAATGTTCCTTCAAACTGACCATGTCGTCATCTGTGTGGACATAACCCTCTGGGGGAGCGGCCAGTGTTAGTATTCCGTTTTCAATCGTCACTATGATGCTTTGGTTATTGATCATGATAGTTCCCGAGAAGGTTTCGTTTGCAGGGCAGCTTGTGGATGCAGTGTCTGCAATGTTATCCTCCTCAAGACCTGATGGGTCGGAAATAAAGTCTGAAGTGTCCATGCTCTCACTGGTGTTCATAACGACCAGGTTTTCTGATAATCAACGGCCCCAGCAGTCTTTCCATCTAGCCTCTCAGGGCACACCTTGACCTCCACCCTCTCAGGGCCCCACCTGGTCGGTCTGCGCGGAAAGCGGTGGCTTTGCCATCTGCAGTTAGAGCATTGAATAGGCTATCAACACACTCTGCTTTCATACAGGCCTTACCGTGGACGTAATGGAAATTATCGTTTGGATAAAGAACATTAGTCGTCTCCACATTCGTAGAGTGATATGCATTCATTGTTGAACACTCTTTACCGTTGATCGCTTCGTCCATTGGAAATAACTCATGCCTCCCGGGTCGTCCCTCTTCCTGATCCAAACTGAACACAACACGGGGCTCCTCCGTGGCTCGGTGAGGGAGAGACGCGTCGAAGCTCCCAGAGGCCGTCCGCTGCGGGGCGGAGCCGCCTACACGCTGCTGCCGTGAACCCGCAGACTGGAGCAGCTGGGAGGGCATCTCTCCCCCCCGGAGCCGCTGCTCCTCTCCCCCACGGGGCCGCTGCTCCTCTTCCCCCTCCAAAAAGGGAAACGCCATTTGTATCGCTACATCCCCGCCTTCCACGTCGTGTTTCCAGACGCTTCTTACGTCTTTTTGCGACAGTGAGTCCGTCTCCTTCACGTTCAGTCCGGTATCGGTGACCGTAGAGTCGCTCGGAGGAGGATCCTCGCCGTTCGGTCGCTGTTTTCCGACCGACAAGCGGGCCAGGCTGCCATGTTCCGCCAGTGGGCGAAGCGGAGGAGTCCCCGGCCTGCTGCTGGGGCTGTCCTGGTGGGACTGGTCCGGGTCCGCAAGTCCATCAGACCCGTTTTCCTTCGACAAAGAGCGAAAAATGGTGTGTGTGTTCGATATAAGCTGCGACAGAGCCGTGGTGTGTGGGGCGCCATGTTGAGAGTGGATGTTCGGGGCACCAGAAAGCCCCTGTATTTCCATCTTGGTATCCCTGTAGCAGCGGCACACGAAGGCCCGCCCTGCGCGGACCCGGAACTCCACTCCGTACTTTACCGACAGCTCCTTCCGACCTCGTTTAGTCTAATGAAAACACGGACTGGATTTCTGTATAGTGGATTTACGTAGATTTTGGGTATAGAGCGACGAAGTCACGCCCTTTCCGGTAGTGCCCATGGGACCTATGAGATCGAAAAATATATATGGGTTTCAATGGAGAGAAAGCAATTATTTTCTGGTCCCAGTCTTATATATGCCCTGGATTACACCGTATGTTTTTTTGGATTTAAATGATTAATTTTTCATGCAAAAAAAGCTAAAAAAAATTCGCGATGAAGTTTGATAATGTTTGGGTTTTTGTGTGAGGCCGCTTTGTGAACTACAGCCCCTTGCTGCTCTCGACGCGAATGGTAAACGTCACCACCACTCTGGTACGGACATGGCGATCTCTCTGCTCCACTACGCCACTTTTTTTTTTTCCAAGGGGAGGATAGCAGCATCGAAAGAGGTGAAAACCATTATAAGTCGGGGCATGTTGAGAGTTTCAGTTATGCCGATGGGGAGATTGTCGGTCTTGTCCACGCCAGTCGCAGGGAGCATGACGTCACTTACGAGACGTGTAGTCTTTCTCATTGTGTTTTCTCTACAGCCTTTAACTGAACAATTGCACAATAAACGTTCAAACTCTTGACATGAAAAATTATCATTTAAATCCACAAACAACATACGTGTAATCCGGGGTATATAAAGAATGCGACCAGAAGATAATTACTTTCTCTCCATTGAAACCCATTCATATTTTTCGATCTCATAGGCCCATGGTCTCTACCGGAAGAGGCGTGACTTCGCCACTATTCCGAACCCGAAGCCGAGATTTTCTAGAATTAATTAATTAATATACAATGAAAATAATTCCCTGTAAATGCTCTGATATCAGAGCATACAAAGGCAAGATATAAAGACACCGCCGTATTCAGCAGGATAAAATTGTTGCAATTCTGTACGTCGCCACTGGATGGGAGTATTGTATTTAAATCCAAAAATAAAAAGGCAAAAAAAAGTCCCGTTGACCCCACGACCGAAACACACACACACAAACACACACACACGCACGCGCACACGCACACGCGCACACAATGTGTATTATAAAATGCACATAGACTAACATTTCCATTTGTATATACTGTATTATTTTGATTTTATGTGTAGTGTCAAACATATCCTATGGATTGTGATTCATTGAGTTTAAAGACAATTCAGTGATTAACAACACAGTAACCTCTGTTCAGACTTTTCACACATTTATTTGATTCCTAAGCAATCGTTGAAGTACATACAAATCCATCCATAGCTGTCACTAATGGAGACTAAAATAACACATGTTAGGATTTACCAGTTGGAAAAACTAGGAAGACTATTTCACAAAATACTTATTGTCCCAATGAAATGTATTTACAATTGCACATTTCTACTTGAACATTTTCACATATACGGCACTAAGAGGAAAAGTGTATCCACAGCATTATATATTGGTCATTGAACGGTTTTTTTACCTTATATACAGATGTATACAAAGCACAACATGCTTCGTCCAAAAATGATCTTTATTCATGTGGTGTGGTGAGGACGATGTTCTGCCACAGCACGTATTCTTGCAATGGGCCATGGTGGGAAAATCTGTGGAAACACAGGATGAAAGACTCGAGAAGCTACCATCTCTACAGCTCGGTGGGAGATAATAATGTAGTCTGCTATCATTCAGATGGTAACTAAAGAACTTTTAGAAGACCTCATTAGAAAGAAAGACGCACCCTCACAGGAGCACAAACATTAAGGAATGTCAAAGTGTTTACTAGTAGGATTAGATATATTGATGTCTGCATAACAACCCTCCAGCAGCAGGGCCACCAGCTAGCATTGCGAAATTACAAGATATATCCTTGCATGGAGTGCTCATATAAATAGAATACCTTCGTGCACACGTTTGGGTTTATGACGGATAATAAGGCACATGTCAAGTCCCTTTCTGATGCAGTACACACTGACCCTACCTTTCAAGAACAATAAAAAAAAAATCTTCACCTTAACACAAGTTGGCAGTTTCAAAGTAAGCATTAAGGTACAGTGAGTAGGATCTATTTGGCATCTCACAGACCCCTCACGTCCATTTAAATCAGTAGGAGTTGTATTGTGTGCCTGCACTGGCCAGTAAGGTGCAGTAGATAGCTTCAAAGATCTCTAGTGACAGTGAATCCATTATGAATTTGTGTTAGTTATATTTAGTTCTCTAAACTTTAGGTCAACGCTAACAGTAAGATAGCGATTATAAATGTAAGGTTGTAAAATGTCTAGCGCTGTTTGTCCGTTTCTGGGTTTCCTGTACCCCGTGTAGAGGTACAAAGGGCTAATTTCTTAGGTAACGCAAACAAAGCAAAATCCACTTTGAATATTTGATTATTAGGGCCTTGATTATTATTATACTTAAAACATAACTTTATTATATTGTATTTAATTTCTGCAAAGTAATGAAGTCTACGCACTGCCGCTTTAATGCTAATGAATATTAACAGGTCCCTGGGGTTCTTCCACCCTTTTGTGTTTACTCTGTGAAATATTGTTTATATTATCTCTGCAGTCCATTTTATAGATTTCTGTCTTTCCAAGGGCCTGTGTGCTGGAATCCAGTGGAGAGAGGGAAAGAAAACAAGTAGAAGCAGTTAAGTAAAATAAGTCAGAACGACAAACCCGTGTTCAGGATACGGCCGTTTGCATCAGCTCTGGAGAAACCAAAGACGCACACATGCAACATAAACGCAGTCACGCCTGAACGAATCAACTAGTATTTATGGTTGCGTCACATGACTGTTCAGTTAACTAAACCCAAATCAATCTGTCAAAATATCTGGGGCAAGTGGGGAAAAATTATGCTAAACAATGTGGGGGGACTTTGTTTGCGCCTTCATCCGAACAGATTGACCAACACAATAACATTACGTGTTCTGTGTGGACAGAGAGCTTGACCACACTTTCTCTGCTACATGCTGTCCTTTTAAGTGTGTCTGTTCGGGTGAGATGTTGAATTGACGCAGCCATTTTGGATTCTAACCGGCTCAGACTAAACTATCTTTAGCTAGCGACATGAAGAGAAACACACCGCCATGACAGGCATCACAAAGAAGTTAAAACAAATACCAAAATGGTGCTTACATAAACAGTTTGGAGAAGACTGGAAAGGAAAAAATTTAAAAAATAACTTGTTATATATAGAGCGAGTCTTTGTGGGGATTCTGTACAGTGGCAGTATGAGAGTTGAAAAGATCCCAATTACATGAAAGACCAAAGTGAAGTCGTTCATGTCATTCAAAAGAACACGTTCATTTACAGCGTAGACTGGCAGAACTAGGGGACGTCATCGTTTCCGCATTTTACATTTAGGTCTTTTGCTATGAGCAATGTGTTGGATGTTTTAAATCGATCCATGAGGCAAATCGGATACCTTTATTAAGTTTCCAATATGTTTTAAGACAATCGAGCGTGCTACCTAACAGAATTACAAACATGAAGGCTCACACACACACCCCACAAGGCCCTACAACGTGGGGAACTCTTTTGCTTTTGTCCGTGAGAGAAGACACACTTCTGCTTCATGCCAATATGCAGGTTGAGAGTCTGGGGTAGTAGGCAGAGCTGTCGCCCTGGCCCGGATTCTGTGTTTGATCAGCCTGTAACAACATTGCTGACGTTTTGCACACGGGGTAAACCCGGTTTTCATACATTTCATTAAGTATATAATTCATGTTTG
>OLKM01006124.1:0-15057 GCA_900291075.1 Melanogrammus aeglefinus | reverse complement strand
TGGAAGTAGGGAGGGTCTGGGGTGGAGTAGGAGCAGACTTGGTGCGATCTTAGGAATGGGTCTGGGTAGTTTGGAACGGTCTGGCGTGGAGAGGAGCAGTTGGCTGAACCGGGCTCAGAGGTTAACTGAAAACATTCATATTTTATGGTTGTTTGGCACAATCCAACTCCCTAACTCACGCCTTGTGCCTCTGATGTGTTTTAACGGTTTTAAATGTTCAATAAAATTTGTATGATTGGATTTCAATGATTGTGTGAAGATAAGATGATTGAATGGGGCACAGACACAAAATAGATCACATTAATAGGTAAGCACAGCCAGAACCTGAATGCGATTATTATTGATGTCACGGTGATAAGCTGCATGGTGGTTATAACAAACATGTACATGGAACGGTCACAGATGTGTTGTGTGCACATTCTTACAGTATGTGTCCTGCACATATTATTACTATCTGTTCTACATTGAAGGATGTGAATGGAGAGGCAGTAGAGTGTTTGAGATCCTAACCTTCACAATAGAGCACAGCCTTTTGCTGCGGCTACGGAACCTCCAGTGGACAAAAAACAGCGCACAACCACTGGAGACCGTCAACTAAATAAATGGTTTAGCTTTATTATATTAATTCGTTTTGTATTTATAATTATTGTATTTTGTTATTTAAATTTTGATTATTAAGCATGGCATTTACGACCCTGCATAACAGGAAAGATGTATCGTAAATATGTGATTTGTGGTAATTTTTAATAGATAGCAGTCACCCCATCGCCTGCCCTACAGGATAAATAATAAACAGGCACAAAGTAAATTTATGGTCAGAGACAGCGTAACACTAAACAATGGAAGGGGCATAATGAATTAGGTGTTGTAAAAACGCTAGCGGTTATACAATAATGCAGTGTGTGGGGTGTGTTGGTGTGTGAATTGTGCGTGTTTGAGCGTGTTGGTCGCGCGCGGATGTGTTGTGCGTGAAGGACGCAGAAGGGGCGTGTTCTTCGGTTGATAAGTCTCCAAGGATGAGTCTACGCGTTTGTGGTTGGCTCCGGCGCTTGCAGACTGACGCGTTCCGCACCGCTTCGAGGAAAAACAACGGCGTAGTATGAGGGGTCCGCCACGCGACACCCGACAGGTAAGGGTTACACTTCCAACCAGTTTTGGAATCGTCGATACATCGATCTATCAACGAATCCTAGTTGTCGATCTATTAACGAATAGGTGGAAAAACTAGTATTGCGAGTTTCAGCAACCACTGTCGACTCCTGGGCTCTGAGCAGCCTCTTCTGTGCCTCAGCATCCTCAGTGCGCAGCCTCTCCTGCGCATCGGTACTTTAGTGGAGCATTTACACTAAAAAGTTAATCAGTAACAGCATGTTGTTCTGTGACGAGGTGGAGCTCAACCCTCTTAGAGGTGAGCTACACCCTTCCTCTGTACAGTGATAACTCTGTTTAGGTCTACAGTTGGAGTGAGGGGTGATGACAGGTTGAGTGACGGGTTGAGAGAGTGACTGGTTGAGTGTTTAGTGACAAGGTGAGGAGTGATTGGTTGAGTGAGGTGTTGAATATGTTGGGTTGAATATGTGTGGAGTGATGGGTTGAGGATTTGAAGGGTTGAGTGCAGGAATGACGGGTTGATGAGGAGTGACTGGTAGAGAGGGGTTGAGTGAGGAATTGCGTGGGTGAGGGTTACGTCCCTCTGGCTGTGGAAGACGGTGTTCCTCATACCTGCTGTCATCCTCTCTAAGAGTGTGTGGGGAATCAATTCAGCATCTTCAGGGAACTCCACTTCCTGTGGGATCACGAGGACCGGGCCGTGGTTTTGTGGGCCTGTAGTGGAACAGTTTGTCTCGGGTGCATCATGGAGTACATGTGGTGTCCTCAGGGATGCGTTATATTGATTTGAGATATTTTTGTTCATCCGGTGGAAAGATCTCTTCTCTGACACTGCCACCGCTGAATGTGCGGCTTCATGCGATATAGGTCTTTCTAAGAAAGAGCATTAAAACGGGGATGGAGATCAGTTATAACATTTATTTGATATTGTTATAAATAAATGTTAATAAATATAATGATCTTATTGCCATTGCGCTGGATCCGATTTAATGTGCTGTGAGAGTTATCCGAATTAATGATGGGCTGTTAAAGGAACATTGACCTGATTGGGGTCAAAAGGACCAGGAGGGATGACACGCAGAACCGGGTTCCTTGTTGACTGGAGACCACAGCGGTCTAACTGGTCTGGCTGCAGGAGCCGTCTCTCCTCTGCTGAATCTCGCAATGGTTTGTGTTCTTGATGTCCCGTTGTTCTGCAACCTCTTCACAGCGGCTCGCCGCGTCGTTGGGGTCGCGTTGTGTTCTCCAACGTTTGCACTTCCCAGCCGCCCGTTCACAGAACAAACACAGTGCGTAATGCGTAATGCGTAATGCTCGACGCTCGTCGTCGCGTTATCTGGGTGAGAGGTCACGCGCGCTCAGCTTTTTATGGCGGCTGCAGCCGTGCCCGCGCGCATGGACCGCGCGCTTTTGTTGGACAGTCCAGGAGCTTCTCTGGTCCATGGGTTTATATTACGTGCGGGACTGTGATAGGATCAGACCTGAACTGTTGGTTGGTAGTTGGTCCTCTTATTTAACGTCCGCTACCATTCGAAGTCAATGAGAAGATTGCTATTTCATTCTCTTCATACCACATTACATGTGATATTCGTTAGGAAAGTCTCTCAGTGGCTAGATCACCTCCATTTTATTGGGAGAAGATACCGTTTGTCATTTATTTAATCAAAAGTTTATTAGATTGAGTATGAGTTCTGGCCATTAACTACTGCGATGCACTGCAGCAATGAAATTTGCCCTCAATGGACAGTTTCCGCTGCTGGTTGCGAGGTGAGACCAACCATACAAACTTAATATCTTCAGTGGTTGTGTGTAAACCAATGGTAGACGCCGTATTTCTTTAGGCTATGATCGCATAATATTAATGATGCCGTCTAAGGGAAGACAGTGGCCCCTGCTGTTCGATCATCAGTACTGCCATCCTAGCTCATTGGCGGCGAACCCTAAAGCACTTTGTATTTAAAAACACATTTGTAGTAGGTATGTATGCGTGTGCCTTCCCTATGCCGTGTTGTATTTTTGTTTGTAAAGCTTGTGAGCATCACTGCATAATAACATAAGTAGTATTTGGTATTTCTTGCTAGGCCTACCTTCATGTCCATGTGATAACTGCAGGAACAAACACTCACACTAAAAGTATTTCATTATTTGATTTTATTTAGTAGGACTAGTTAACTCGACTAATAGAATAATCGGTTAATCATTAGACTGTTTTCTTTCATTGTGTTTGCATTGAATGAAAGAAACGAATTTCCACGAAAAACAACGATGTTGCTTCTTTATATTCGAATCAAAAAGTGGTTATGTTCATTAATTCATTTAGTTCATTAATAACACATGAAGAGAATAATGTTCAGTGTTCCATGACCACCTGACACGCGCCCCGGTTGTTTTACGGTTTTCTCTCGGTCCACACAGCAATGGGTGAAGCCATCACCCCGTCCTCTCCTCCCATTGGCCGTCCTCATGTTGCCTCGTTGTGATTGGTCCAGAGGCAGTGCATTCCCTGGCCATGTGTGTCGCATGAACCCCCGAGGCCGTGTTATTTTTGGTCAACCTACAACGGTCTCAATATCGTAAACTCAGTGGTTTTCAAAGATATACACTTAATTTAAACCAGCTAGTATGTTGTATTTATTTACATATCAGATATACACATGATATAGCATAAAATATTTGTTAATGTAACTCCAATTTACTGCAATGTATTGTTTTACTGCTAGACAAGCAGCTGTAGGTATATTACAGTCGTTACGGTATAAGAGCTGCTGCTCCTCAGCTGAAGTCTATTACAGTCGTTACGGTGGCGCCGCTCCTCAGCTGATGGGAGCTATAAAAGCCACCAGTCCCTTCGTGCGTTATTATTTCATGAAGGAGTTAAATGGACCATGGGATCGGCAAAACGTCCACCTAGAGACCTGTTCTCTCACACAGAAACCCGCTGAGGAAGATCTGGACTCCGTGTTAAGAACGGATTGCCTGAAGCGCCTTATATTTCAGAGAAGGGGTAAGACTCACCGGCAGAAGACGCAGAGAACATTCAGTATCTGGGGTTCGTGTTTGCTGACTAACGGGAGTTAATGTTATCGAAGAGGTGGATGGACGTGACGCATGGATATTGGGTTATCTGGTCGTGTTCTGCTGTTCTTGGCTCTATTTTTGCGGTCCACAAAGTTCCATCATTTAATACGATGGTCTTGAGAAAATTAGCAATACAAGGAACATATAGTCCTGCCCCTACAAACACTGGTCTAAGATCTGGTTCTTTGGCAGTATTTTTTTAAACTTACAATTTTTTCGTTTTAATCTACTAATTTTGCAAACAATGACACGGTAAAACGTAAAAAAAAAAATAGAAAAATAGAACATAAATAAAAAAAGAGAAAATAATTGGAAAAAAATATTTACAGGAAGTTTTTCTAAATAACTCAACCAAGAAAACTAAAATAAGCTAATAAAATAACTTGTAACCAACCACAAACATCATCCTTCCACAGCTACACAGTACAGCTACACAGTTGGCGAAATCGACCCCATCAGAATGAATGTTTATCCCACCAAGAAAAAAAATAAACAAGTGTAAAAACCCCGTCTCAATCAGAGAGGAAGCTGTAGCTGCAGTTGGACTTTTAGCACGTGGTTCCTCTCGAAGGACAACGAAGCTAGCTGGAAGAAGAGGAGGATGATGAGAACAAGGGTGAGGTGAAGAGAGAAGGACGAGGAAGTGGGTTTTTGATATAAATAGACCTGGTGTTAGTACAAGTGAGGTGTCTGAGGTCTCAGGATTATTTTATTAGAAATGTCTCCCCAGAAGATCTACTTATGTATGTAGGTATGTGTTTTTGTGTGTGTATACACACATATGTGAATAACTCTTTTTTGAGACTTTCCAACATGCAGACATCACGTGTGCCAGGTCTTTCTAGAATCATTTTTTTTATTCTGTACTATTTTGCTTATGAATGGTTGACTTATTACTGTTGCACTGTGTTCACAGTTTTATTTTTATTAGTCTGTCTCATCTAGAATGTGTTTTGATTGGTCTGTTGTCATCTATAATGCTTTTGATTGGTCTGTTCTCATCTAGAATGCTTTTTGATTGGTTTATCTCCTTTTGGATTGGTTGTGTCCCCTCCTCCCGCAGTTTGCGATGACCAACTTGCCGCGACCCCTCATCGTGACCGTGGGACTCCCGGCGCGAGGGAAGACCTTACATCTCAAAGAAGTTAACCGCTACCTCAATTGGATCGGTGTTCCCACCAAAGGTACCTGCGGGTGGCCCACGGCAACCACGCCCACTGTGTGGCCACGCCCACTGTGGCCCACGCCCACTGTGGCCCGGCCCACTGCCGCCACGGCCACAACCAAAGTAAATATTTGAGTGTTTTTCCTTATTCTTGAAAATAAACATGTGTGAATCTCCTTGTTGCCCAGAGTTCAACGTGGGCCAATACAGGAGAGACTTCCTGAAGATCTACAAATCCTTTGAGTTCTTCCGCGCAGACAACGAGGAAGGACTGAAGATCCGGCGGTAATTTAATAATCATTAGTGTATCAAACCGTTACAGTACGTAGGGGCTCTATCTTAATGTTATATATTATTTCGTTTTTATTCACAAACAGTTATCGTCTGTTAGTTGGTCTTATAGCTCTGGGAATAATACATTTTTATTTATTCGTATCATCCAATGACATTTGTTGGTTCCTTAATTATAGCTCTTGCTTATTGTGTCCATCGTTTAAGTTAAAGACATTATGTTTAATAATGATCATATAAATCTCTCACTTCCAGTCAGTGTGCGCTGTCAGCACTGAGCGATGTCTATCAGTACCCTCACTGGAGGGGGGGGCAGGTGGCCGTGGAGTAGAATTACACCACTACACGACACTATACTACACACTACAATCACTTTTATTCTAACATACTACACCCTACTACTATACTATACACTACACCATATTGAACTACACTTCTATACTACACTACATGAGTACATACTACACAGAAACCTCCCTAAATGGCACAATCTGATTGGTTCGCTATCTCGGGATAATCTTCATTATCCACCCTACGAAACTCGGGGATAATGATTGTCGCAAAATGGCGGTTGATCGCTTCAGCTTTAAGTGAACGTTGATTGCCTTATAGTATCGCCAAACCTCCAATCCATTTGTAAATCTTGTTTAGTCGACTTTGGCGTTAAGAAATTATACTTTCTACGGTTTTTTTTTAGCTCTAAAAGAGAGCAGTAAGTTCAAGCTGCTGTGTCAAGCACGAGTTCGCCCCAAGATGCATTGCTCGAATTTGTAAATAGCCTGGCTATCTATAATAGCCAGTGCGCGTGACCATTGTCACGCTTTGAACATTAAAAAATAAACCTATGAAATCTAGTTTGGGCTTGTTTTGATGATGTTCCCCTCGCCGTTCCGGCGAGGGGACTATTTACCACTATCCACAGAGCCTGAGGAGAATAATTGTTTTAGCACATACTACAAATCGCCCGTTCTGCGGGCGATTTGAGTTCGCCCCGCACAAGGTGCTGGAGAAGAGCGATACATTTCTCTCTGCTTCTGATACGTTTTTGCGGGAGCCAATCACCAAGCTGGCTTTTCCCCTTGGCGCGCTATTGGCTGGTTTAACACAATGACGACAGGGAAGCGACGGCAAGCAGCCAATCGCGTACAGAGTCAGTTGAACTTTTGATCGCGCCTCTTGTGCTGAAGAAAATGACAGCAGCTTCCTCAGACCAACGTGCAATCTACGATTCATCTTGGTCTGGCATTAGCCAGGCTACTACTATACTACATTACACTAAACTACACTACACTACAGCATGTACCAACTACGGCATATACTACACCAGACACTGTACTCTGCTAAATGACAATAAAGTTAAATATACTATACTACACTACACTATACCACACCACACTATACTATACTACTATTACTCTCACAAGTAAGTTGGTGAGAGTAGTGATTCATTTTTCATCTTAGGAACTCTGGCCTGTGATATAGGCTGGCTTCTATAAGTAGGACCACTCCCCTCCAGTGTCTCACTCCCCTCCAGTGTCTCACTCCCCTCCAGTGTCTCACTCCCCTCCAGTGTCTCACTCCCCTCCAGTGTATGACCACTCCCCTGCAGTGTCTCACTCCCCACCTCGTCTCCTCAGGTGTTCGACGCCACGAACACGACGCGCGAGCGGAGGGCCACCATCGTCCGCTTCGCTGAGCAGAACGGCTTCAAAGTAAGTTCACTAACGAGCGGTCAGACGTTCACTAACGAGCGCCAGGCGGTCAGACGTTCACTAACGATGACGAGCGTTTCCTCCCTGCAGGTGTTCTTCGTGGAGTCGGTGTGTGAGGACCCAGAGGTCATCGCAGCAAACATCGTGGTACAACGCTGCCATCATCTCTTCATATCAAGTTCAATTCATTAGTTGGATGAATGAATTATGACAGTCTCTATAATATATTTGACTCTTACTCAAGGTTCAGAACGAGGCCTGTCCTCCAAACTAACGCTAACTCAGCTACTACTCAAACAAATTTTACGTTAACTAATCTACTACTCAAACTAATTTGACGTTAACTAACCTACTACTCAAACTAATCTAACGCTAACTACTCTACTACTCAAACTTATTAGACGTTAACTAACCTACTACTCAAACTGAACTAACGCTAACTAATCTACTACTCTAACTAAACTAACACTAATATACCACTCTAACTAAACTAACACTAACTAATAGACTACTCTAACTAAACTAACGCTAGCTAACCTGCTACTCAAATTAAACAAACACTACCTAATCTACAAATCTACTCCTCAGACTAAACTAACGTGAACAAATCTACTAATCTACTACTCAAACTAATTTAACGTTGACTACTCTTACTAAACTAATGCTAACTATTCTCCACCCTGCCTCTACAGCAGGTGAAGTTGGGGAGCCCCGACTATATCAACTGCAACACAGAAGAAGCCGTGGAGGACTTCATGAAGAGGATAGAGTGTTACAAGACTTCCTACCAGCCCCTTGACGAGGTTCTGGACAGGTGAGGTCCGCCAGGCCACAGACTCCTGGACCAGCCGTCTCCATACGGCCAATGACATGACGTGTTCCCCCTTCTGCCCTCAGGGACCTGTCCTACATCAAGGTCATGGATGTGGGTCTGCGTTTCCTGGTGAACCGGGTCCTGGACCACATCCAGAGTCGGATCGTCTACTACCTGATGAACATCCACATCACGCCGCGATCCATCTACCTCTGTCGCCATGGCGAGAGCGACCTCAACATCCAGGGACGCATTGGTGGCGACTCGGGCCTGTCCGCCCGCGGCAGAGACGTAGGTTCAGTCAGGATAAAAAAAACAAAACTGGGTTCAATAATGACCAACCCCGCTCACCCACTCCACGCCCTGAAGGTGATCAAGAGCAGCACCTTCAGTCAGATACTGATTGCACCAATGTGCAAAACCGAGAGATACAGGAAGTCTTGTATACCAGCTGCTATAAGGTTTTACAATGCAGAAAAATAACTTTGCACTTTTTTTTAGTTTTTATTTATTGGATTTTTAACTTATTAACTATGGAAGCTATCTGAGGAAATGTGTGGAGTTATGTCTAGAGGCTGCATAGGCACAATTTCCTGTAAAGGAATTATTAAAAGGTTCTATCTATAAGGATTCAAATGTTTGATCAGGACTGGATCACCTCCGCATGAACCAATGCAGTATGCTGTAACACAACGTCCTGTCTCTCAATGTCCCAGTTTGGCCAGTGCTTGAGGAAGTTCATTGAGGAGGCAGGCAGATCAAGGAGCTGAAGGTGTGGACCAGTCAGATGAAGAGGACCATCCAGACCGCAGAGGTCCTGGGAGTTCCTTACGAACAGTGGAAGGCTCTCAACGAGATAGACGCTGTGAGTCTGCCTCTCCAGTTGGCGTCCCCACTGGTCTATTCCGTACACACCACCCTGCTCCTTACGGTCTCACGTTCTTCTCCTCTCCCCCCTCCAGGGCGTCTGTGAGGAGATGATGTACGAGGAGATCCAGGACAGTTTTCCGCTGGAGTTCGCAATGAGGGATCAGGACAAATACCGCTACCGCTACCCCAAGGGGGAGGTGAGTGGACCAGGCCAGCCACTTTAGATCGGTGGCATGTTCAGAGTCTATCCGTTTGGATTCCCAGAGCAGTTTACAAAGAAGAACACACGTCAAAATGTCACGTTGTATGGAATTATTTACTTGACCACTAAGGGGTGCTGTTCATCTCTATTAATGAATGTTTGGTCTCAAGACGAATGAGAGTGTCGATAGAAATTTCTGAATGAACCCCATGAAGATTGGCCGTTTCTAGAGTTAAACAATAAAATGTGTTCTATGCAAATTGCTCTGGGATCCCTTTGGATCCACTCTGAACCTGTGATGTGTGTCTCAGTCCTATGAGGACCTGGTCCAGCGGCTGGAGCCGGTCATCATGGAGCTGGAGAGGCAGGAGAACGTCCTGGTCGTCTGCCATCAGGCCGTGATGCGCTGCCTGCTGGCCTACTTCCTGGACAAGGGAGCAGGTACCTTGACCTTAACCTGTTACCTTAAGAAGTGACCTTAACGTACTGTTAACCTTAACGCCTGTTACCTCACTGTCTGGTTACCTGAAGCTTTATCTGGACCTTTTGAAACCTGAGCCTTATTTTGAAACCCTACCTGATGTGTTTCAGAGGAGTTGCCGTACCTGAAGTGTCCTTTACACACAGTGTTGAAGCTAACGCCTGTAGCCTATGGTAAGTGGTGTCCTGTAGCCTGTGGTGTCTGGTCCAGGCTGAACGTTGCTTTTTTCAATGTGGTGCTGACACGAACGCCCGTAGCCCCAGGCGATGTCCGCTGATGTCCCGGTCTGTGCTGCGCAGGCTGTAAGGTGGAGTCGGTGTGTCTCCAGGTGGAGGCAGTGAACACACACAGGACCCGACCCGAGGTAGGTTCATGACCCACCCGGCCCCCCCACCCTTCCAGTGGCGTCCATTCTTACCTCATGTTGGTCCCTCGACCGCCGCGGGACGGAGGAGCGTTCAGACGACCCGCTGTGACATGGCCCCTCGAGACGTGTTTTGTGTGTGGTGTGTTGTTTGTGTGCGTGGTGTGTGTGTGTGTGTGTGTGTGTGTGTGTGTACCCGTTTAGGAAGGACATATGTTTTACATTTTTAGTTTTTTATAAATAACTTTATTATTCCTGAAGCCATCGTTTTTGTGTTTGATGTTTGTCATTAAAATGTGTCATTTTGTTTGCATGTTAACTTTTATTGTAGAGCATATATATATCTGTTGATATATATATATATCCTTGAACATCAATGAGAATCCTTCATACTGTTTTCCTCTTGTTTAGTTTTGTTCTAGTTTAGGTTTATTTGACTTGAAAAATGTTGTGATTGATATTCAAATGATGTTTAAAGTCTTATATTTTTATATCCATTTGGTTTCTTGTCTCTTCATTCTGAGTATGTATCTGTTCATTCCATTATCGTGTCGGAGATAAATCTCTCTGCCTTTGTTGCTGGATGGATCAACTTTTCCAGTTAACTCTGGTATCCAATCGGGCCCAAGTCTTCACTGTGTCATATGTTCATAATAAAAGACTTGTGCCACTGTGACATGCAAGCACTTATACGGTTTTCATTGGTGAGGGAAAAGCAAAGGAATACATTTCTTAGTGGCTTTGAAATTGGCCTGTCGTGGTAATGATGTAAAGCCCAAAGAGTATTACTAAATACATTTTCAAAGAAAAAGAACTGTTGAGTCTGAACCCATTAGAGCATCAGACTGTATAATGTGAGTATGGGTCAACACGCAGGTGGGCTGCACACAATATGTACCAGACTGTTTTCAGTTTGAAAGCCTGTTCAGGATGGCTCCAACCTGAGTGATTCCTCTCGTTGTTTCTAGAACGTAAACGCTCAGCGCAGCACTGAGGAGGCTCTTCAAACGGTCCCGGACCACTTCTAACCCCCCACCCCCCCATGAGGACCTCCTGACCCCACGAGGACCTCTCTGGGCCCACGAAGAACATTCTGGACTGATGAAGACCTGACCCCACGATGACCTCCTGACCCCAGGAGGACCTCTGGACCCACCCAACTACAGCACTCTCCTTTGTGAGTCCACACCCGGTGGAAGCCCTTAAAGTACGACAATTTCCACAACTTCCACAATAAATCATCTGGACCAAGTTGGAGGTAATTGGAAGCCGTAGTCTTCATGCTATTGGTCCGGCTGGACTCCATGAACCTCCTGTGTCGCATTAGGAAAACCTTTTGGGTAAAACATTCCAAAACGTCTAAATTCGTCATTTTGTGAATTTGCACAATAGCCTTGTTCTGAAGAATTGTTAATATACAATTTCCAATGATAAATCCATGTGCCAAAGAAGTGATGTTTAGGTTGTCTAACGTGTGTATTGTATATATATTTGAGAATATTAAATGTGTGCGCGCCATTCTTTTTTTAAATGCAGGTTTATTTTCAAGTGTTTTCCAGGTTCCCTAGAGTAAAGTACAGCTAGTTGATCAGCTAACTCCTTGTCACAGCTAACCTAACCCTGATCAGCTAACACCTTGAAACAGCTAAACCTAACCCTGATCAGCTAACCCTTGAAACAATTAACCCGTCACCAGCTAACTTAACTCTTTGAAACACTTAACCCCGGGTAACGGCTAACCTCTTGTAGTAGCTAGTTGGCCTCAGTTTCATCTGGTTGTATATGAAGCCTCATTAATGAAGCTTGAGAACAGGTCCAGTGGGGAGGATGAGGACAAAAGAGAGGAGGGGTGCAGAGATGAGAAGAAAGAGGAACAAGGAGAGGAGATGAGGATGTGAGATGAGTCGAGGCGTAGTGAGTGGGATTCAAAAGCTGTAAAACAATCGTCCTCTGTGCATCCTTTTTTGTTTTAAAGTGGTAACGCTGGCACGTCAACGTTAAAGCGCCCTGATGTTATTTAATTAGGGTGGGGAAAAAAGCAACATTAGCTACAACGTAAAATAACCCTCCCTTGTGAGCTAAGGCCTCTAGTTTTACATCTGAAATAACCAAATACAATTCATCACCGAACCTCATCACTGACCCGTTGCAACTCTATGCAGTCGTAGACCATCAAAACCTTTTTGACCACCTGTGCAGACACCTCACACACACACGCCAGTACGGGACCCCTCACAAATACAGGCCAGCACAGACACCTCACAAAGCCCAGGCCACCACAGTGGTTGGACAGGAAGGGGGTGAGGAGGTTATTCAGTTGATTGCAGTGTGCCGTCTCAGATGGTTCCTTTCTGAGCTCTTATGTTAGACTTGCGTGTTCTTTAGGCTCACCGTACCGTTTTGATAATGCGAAAGTTGAAAAAAAATAAGAGAAACAACAAAAATACAAAACATGATAATGCTGTTTATTCACTGTTGAATGGTTTCAGTCTCCGATAGGGTGCCAAGGTCAAGCACACTTTGCACCAAATGATTTTCCCTTTATTCAAAGGTTCGCCATAGCAAATAAATGCCTTTTCATATAAAATAAAAAAGTTATTAATTTATCCGAAAAAAAGAAAATCCCTGTGCTCACAGATATTGATCCCTTAGGAAAGGACCAATCCCTTACCTTAACCCTAACCCTTACCCATAATGATGCAGGCATAAACTGGCTGCCAATATTTATGTACAAACGTCAATATCTTTCCAGCACAGGAACATCTTAAATGAAGGGCAGGATCCATGGACCATAACATCTTTAACTTTTGTTCTGGAATGCACTTTAGAAGCCGTCTGGTCTGACCCGACATCCTGTCTGACCTGAGTTTCTCTGGACAGGAGGTCTGTCTGTCTGTCTGTGCCCCACAGACAAGATCAGCAGGATTGTCCAGGTCTCCTCAAAACTGGAAGAATGAAACAAAAAAAAACCTCACCCACACGTCTCCCTCAAAAACAACAATGCATTATCATTCCTCATACTCTTACATATCAACAGAGCTGATAGATCGTCACATGTAGAACACAACAGAAACTGGACAATGAAAAGGTATACGGGCTCTTTGTGGACCAACTCTGACTCACGTTCTTCAGGAACTCCTCGGCGACGATGCGGGCTCGGGCGTTGACTGACAGCCTTCATCTCGCTGGATCTCTTGTCGATTTCCTCCATGAAGGTAATGACGAAGTCCACCAGCTTGTGTTTGTACATCTGCTCCGTGTGGAACAGTTGGTGATGGAGAAGCTGATGTCGTAGCCACTGCAGGCAGACAGAACAAACAAACAAACAAACCGATCAGAACCGTCTCAGCCCGGCGGTGATGCTTCCCACACGACGCCTCGTTCCCGTACCTCCACTGCTTCCCTCTCAGGATGTAAAAGTTCTTCCGCTCTCATCATCATGAAGCGCATGAACTTGGCACAGGATCTTCTCGATCTCATCGCGCCTGCAGGCAAGATTTTCCATTTGCAGGATGAGTTATCCATCAGGAGGAACCATCATTCCCCTTCCCTCCACAGAGGGACAGCCATCCTTCCCACCCTGCTTGACGGAGATGCTGACTGACTCGACCCGATGATGGAGCCCCTCGATCAGAACCTTCTCCTTCTCGTTGCGGCCTGATGATGACGGGCGTGCAGCACAGCACTCTTTCTGCTCCTGAAGGGCAAGGGGAACGGTCACACAACTGGACGACCTCTGCACTCGATCGGCGCTTTTATATTGTCCAGCTCACTATACTCAGCAATCTCAGGTTTGTAGAAGACCTTCTGATGAGGCAAGTGATGGTTATAAGCAGATGAGTACGGTGATTGTAATGAACAGGTAATGAACAGGTGAATGGTAAGAAACAGGTTGAGCGGGTATGGTAATGAACCGGTAATGACGGTGATGGTAATGAACCGATGATGTCAATGAGCAGATGAGGAGGGAGTTAACTGAGCAGGTAATGTAAATGAGCAGGTCAGGTATATGACAGGTAATGTAATGATCCAGGTAATGTAATGAGCAGGTGAGGGGTAGTAGAGCAGGTACTGTAATTGAGCAGTGAGGGGTATGAGCAGGTCACGGTAATGAACAGGATGATGGCAATGAGCAGGTGACTCACCGCACCTCCCCCTTCTGGTTTGGTTTGTGGCGCTCCACCGCACCTGGGAGGAGAAGGTTCTCGAGCAGAGGGCCGCCTGCAGCGTGGGCACTGCACGGCGTTCAGGTAGCGGGCGCAGGGTGGCCGTCTAGAAGAAGAAGCAACGTCAATATGTAGAGCGAAGGAGAAACCTGCAGAGGACCGTGACGTCACGAACCCTCTATATGCCCAAAAAGGAATCGACCATAAGAAGGATGATCCGGTCTTTAAGGCCCCCGTCACCAATGATCAAAGAGGCCAGAGGGTCCACCGAGCCCCTGTGGTGAGGCGCATGTATATATTATATAATGTAATATGAATCGTTCTGGAGGATGGTCGCATGCCAGCATGAAAGCTAGCCGTTACGGTCTCAAACATCTCCTACCGAACCGCCGCGATGGGAATACATTTAAAACCTCTCAAGCGTTTGTGCGCGACTACATCCTAGTACCCCGTCTACCGAAACATACCGCGGAAAATCAAATAAATCATCAACCAACATTAACTAAGCACATTAAGAGTCCTACATCTCGGAGTCTCGAGGGGCGTCCAGGCGGAGTACGAACGTCAACCTTTTCACGAGTTACACAGGAATCACATGCTGCCAAACTACGAGCCGGATTTAAAAGTGACAGTACCACCAACGTTAATATAAATTAAATATATTGTATTATACCAAATATATACGGCTTATTGGATAAATACATACATAAATATAAAAACATACACAAACACACCCATAAATATACACATTGTGTGAAGCAGACCAAAGTTCGGCTGGCTGCGAATGCTCAATTTTCTTTAACA
>OLKM01006123.1:0-15058 GCA_900291075.1 Melanogrammus aeglefinus | reverse complement strand
TTATTTTCATCGTTAAAAAACACAAATAAGTTATCCTTAAAAAACTTATTTCATTAAATAGTAATATACATAGTAACGTTCCAGTTAGTGACGCTGTAACGGTAATCTAGAACACCCGTTAAGCCCTATAGTTTCAAATTTAAGAGGTCAAAATGGTTATATTTACCGAAATTGGGGCGATTATATAGATAATTTCTATTCTGTAACGTTAGATAAATGGACCAACGTGAACACAGGTTGTGGACCCTGGTTTTCAGACCGTAACGTTAGAGACGTTGGGATTGATTACACAGCTAACTTGGTTATTTTGCTATTTAAGCTGCTTTTGTTTGTTAGTGTAAAGTAAAACTAATTCTAACATTTGGTTTTGCTTTAGGAGCCAGCAGCATACGGCTCAATTAATCAAACTTCAGGTGGGAGAACGACGAGCTCTTCACCGGGGTGAAACCATTCGGCGAGTGTGGCTGGGGGTAAGAAAACCATCGTTTATTTATGTCGTAAGTAAGTTAGTTTATAAAATTTATATAGGCCATTTATGTATCTAAATTTGACCATCTTGTAAAGGTTAGTCAAATAGCCATCATAAACAGCAGGAACGGATACAACATCCCCAGAAATCGTTTACTACGATGTCCTATTTTGGTGTTATTAAAGAAAGAAAGACAAAAAAAGTCAACAGCTCGCATCAGTACTAGACAGCACGAGAAAAACAAACAAAGAAAATGTGTTTTGACTTCTACTGTTGTCTTATTATTATGGGCTTCATATAGGATGAGGGCTAATTTAAATGTAACCTTTACAAGATGGTCAAAACGTATATATTATAAATGGCCTATTGTAAACATGGGCTATTAACATGATTGATAAATGTGTCTCTTGTTTTCTCTGATTAATAATCTCTCTGTGTTTAGGACAATTCTGGAGAAAATAGGCCTGCAGGGGAAGGTGACTCCCCTGCAGGCAAAGAAAAAATGGGATAATTTAAAAAAAATATATAAAGTATGTACAGGTCATTTTAAATATACATTATTTGTTTTAACCATGCAAGTTAATAAACACTTTTGCTGAAATTTGTTTTGATACTGCTGTTGTTAACTGCCATGATTGATTTCCTCTGCCTTAGGATTGCAAGTATCCAGGGTCAGGAGAGGGGGTAGGTGGAAAACCCACTGCTGCCACTTGGCCCTGGTTTGTCCTCATGGATGAGGTATTGGGACAGAGGCATTCCACCAACCCCCCTGTCCTAATTGCCTCCATCCATGAGAACACACCAGGGCCAAGTACAGCAGTGGTGGATAAGGAGGTGGAGGACCAGGATGAGGAGGAAAGACGGCGTCCAAGGTCCAGAAAGAGGGACAGAGAGGAAGAAATGTTCCAATTACTTAAAGAGGACATGAGGCTAAATAGGGAGGCAGAGGAGAGAAGAGCACAGGAGAGCCGGGAGAGAATGGATCGTTTTTTCTCAATTTTGGAGCGTTTAGTTCACAAATAATTTATGTTCTGTTTATATTATATATACGTGTTTACATTTATTTATTTATTATTATTAATCCTCTTATACATTTCTCTACATTTATCTTTTTTTTCTATTTTTTACTACTTTTTTTAACTATTTATTAACTATTTATTAAAATCCTGATTAACTTTTTTATATTAACTAATTTATTTGTATCAAACTTATATAACTATTTATTAAAATCCTGATCAACTTTTTTATATTAACTAATTTATTTGTATCAAACTTATAAAACATGTATAAAACAATAAAACTATTTACAACAAAAAACATTCATGTGACTATTTACAACAATTATTATAAAACTACTATATACAAAAACATAATGATTCAGCAGAGCAGGGAGCCCCTGGTAGTGCTGCTGGATCCGGATGGGCTGCCACATTAAGGACCCTGTGTTCTCTCTTGTCAGTGGACATTCCAGGGGTGGTCTCCAGAGTGCTGGATATGCCTCTCCACTGTCCACCACACCGAATGGGTTTGCAGGGCTGACTGAATCGACGCTGCCATGTCACTAAAATATTTTTTGGAAAAGGGCAAGAATAAGAAGTGCATACTAAATACTACACAACCTTATTTGACAAAAGAAATCTTGCCACAAATTTATTTGAACGGGTAAAACTATTCTACAAAACATTTTAAATAAATAAGAAATAGCTTTTCATTTATTTTACTTGCTGTAAAATATTGGTGGTCAGGGGGGGGCCTCCTCCAGGCAGACACCTCTGCAGACAGCTGGTCCCGCCAGGGAGCACCACTGGCGGCCTCCAAACCATCGCCCCCCTCATCCTCCTCTACATCGTCCTCAGGCTCATCCTCCTCCTCTGAGGCCATGATGTCATCGGCCCCAAGACAGATGTTGTAGAGGATGGCACATGCTGTTATGACCTGAAATGGTAAAGAAAAGAAATGAAAAAATTATATATACCTCCTGAGAAAATAATAAATGTTTTTTGATTTACTCTTTAGTATTCTAAAAAATCCTGTTGAGTGATTACTTACGTGAGGTACGAAGGTGTGGTGCACCTCCAGCGCTTGCAGGAAGATGGCCCTGAACCTGGTTTTCATCATTCCAAAAGCACGCTCTATAATGGAGCGTGCCCTGGAATGATGCCAGTTGAAGCGCTGGGCTCCCACACCTCGCACTGGCCTCTTGTAGGGAGTGATGAGGGGTAGTGGGGTGTTGGAGGCAAGGGTACCCGCCGTCTGCAAGGATGAAGTGCCCTGGAGGAGGGTAGAGTGACCTATACAGTGGGCTGTGGCGGAGGACTCTGGAATCATGGACTGACCCAGGCCAGCCCACGTACGTATCAATAAAGCGGCCCTGATGGTCACAAACTAGCCTGCAGAATTATGGAGGAAAACAGTTTCCTGTTCCTGTAGCAGTGACCATCAGGGCCGCTCGGTGGCTTGATACGGACATGGCAGCCGTCGATTGCTCCCGCTGCTTTCCCAAAAAGCGCGGGTGTCTTTGCCAGCCCTGCAAACCCATGGGTTCACTGCCGCCAGGGTCTTCAGGGGTCTTCGGGAGGTGGTTGACCTTAAGATAGGATAGAATAAGATCAACTTCATTATCCCACACAGGGACATTTACTTGTTACAGCAACTCAAGAGTCAAAGATAGAGGAAATTTGTGATAAAATAAATATAAATATACTTTGTGGCGAATGGCCACCACCTCCTGAGTGACCCTGTGACGATGCGGTGGACAGGTGAACGAGGCATCCCGACACTCTGGAGAAGACCACCCTGTATGATGTCCACTAGCCAGCCAGAATAGAAAACACCAGGGTCTCAATGGTGGCACCCCATCCATGGCTCCGCTCCTGGCCGAGAAGGTCCAGCAGCACTGCCAGGGCCTCCCTGCCCAATCTGAAATCAATTTTGATGTCCTGGCCATTAAAATAACGGTCCAGGACAGGAACCGTTGGATTTATCCTGCAGTACACAGGTCTGGGCTGTTTAGGGAAAGAAAGAGAAGAAAAACTGTTGAACAATAGCTGGATATTAAGTGTGGAGAGTTAAGATAGATAATGCTTAAATATATATATATATATATATATATATATATATATATATATATATATATATATATATAGTTAATAGTTATATATCAATCTAAGTTACTCAACCTTTATTTAGCTGATTAATGACAGAAACATTTTTTTATATTAATGTAAGGTTGAGACTATTTTAAATATGTAATTATATTGTCAAAGTTCAATGACATTTACGCTAGCCATATAACACGATAATGTTAACAATACTGCTGGTTAAAAGTAAGGTAACACCAATCTGTGGTCTTCTCTTTCTCGGAGCCGAAGATATATCCCCCGTCGGCTCCGGCGGTGAGTATTCTCCAACTCCTCCAATAAAAGATAAAAGATAAAAAATAAAATTATAATTTCTGGCTCCATTTTTGTTAGTTTCTTTGTTGGTTTATTTGGTTTCTTTGTTCTTTTTTCACCGCCTGTCCGGTATAACTTCTGTTTACTAACAGGTCAGGTCAGCTGTCAGGGTTGCTAGGACGGTGACAGGAGCAGCCCGTGGTCACGCAAGATAAAGGGCGGTAACGGTTTGTTACGTAAACTGGAAATGCTCCGTAGGCTAGATCGTCCCATTTCTTCGGCCTTCGGAGTGTCCTTTGCGGTGTACGAAGGCCGCATCCTTCGAAGGACGCGGTCTCCGAAGGATGCGTCCTATGAATTGGGACACAGCCTCTAGAGAGTCCCATTATGTTCGCTGCTAGAAGACGCCATTTTGATCGCTTCTGTTTTCCTACCAAGATGGCCCCCGTCATGACGTAAGCACTTTTTACGTCATTTTGATCACGTGGTTGCAAACGAAGAATACAAGAAGACGAAGAATAGGATGTTCTATCAGTTATAAGTTCAATTGCTGTGGTTACATGGTTAAAACGGTGTTTCTATTGTTCATTTCTACAAATCTATACCAAACTTTAACTTATATCTGTATTTTTATACACAAACGTGATGTATTTGTCAGAGAGGGTCAATAAAATAAACTTGACACAAGGCATTTGCTAAATCCTTTAATGATTGAGTTAATGCTTTGACACATCCGCGTCAGACCTGGGCATTCGGGGCTACAGCCCCGGATCTTTTGGGAACAGCCCCGGATCGCTGTGCTGTCAAAAAAAACAAAAGAACATAATGACGAAAATAGACCCGTAGAGTTTACTTCTTTGTGGTCGTATTACCAGCAACCACAGATGCAACATTGTAGCCAGTGAAACCGCAACATTCTGACGTGTCCATGTATGGGCAGATTTAGAATAATTTGTTGCAAAATGTTGCAAATTCAACATCAGTATTCTATCTTCTCTATGCATAGTGCATCTCGTCGATATTGCTGTTTCTATCTGCAAGCCTTTTAGTGAGATCAGAGTGTTGAGAAGGACAGTAATTGTACTGTCCTCTTAGACTAGAGAGTGAGCTAAAATCTCTCCTATTCATGAACATGAAGAATGCCTTGAATTATTGTTTGCAGATTTATTTTCATTCTTCACATTGTATTGAATCCATGTTGATAAGATCAAGAGATCAAAAGATGAAAGAGAGTGAAACTAGAAAACAAACAAAGTATTGCAATTAGTTAAGTCACCTAGTTTCCTTGAACAATACCTTAAGTATAGAAATCACATGTAAAGCTAACTGTTAACATTTCTTAGAACTAACATTATCCTGAAGGCATCCACGTGTTGAAACTAACACGCATAGTTCTTAACATTCCCACTTAGTTTTTAGCCTTATAACTCCGTTTTTTACCTCATGTTATTAACCTTCAATGAGCTAACTTGGTTACAACAAAGATGTGATACATACAAGGATGATTCTGCTGGGAAATCAACATATAAGAAGCCGTTTCTCTGGGGTAATGACCGCACTCCTAATCGACCAGCCGTTTCTAGCGTTTTCCACACGCGCCTTCTCGTATCACAACTGGATGGCAGTGGATGCGGAATACACCGCAGTGGGGTATGGCAAGCGGAGTGTGCCACAATTCGACTTCAATTAAACGCGTTCTGAAACGCCAGCACGCGTGCCCAGAACGCGTTTTGGTTTTCCAGAACGCGTTCCGGCGTTTCAGCGCGCGCGTTCCGGCGTTTCAGCGCGCGCGTTCCGGCGTTTCAGCAGCGCGCGCGTTCCGGCGTTTCAGCGCGCGCGTTCTGGCATTTCAGCGCGCGCGCCAAGAACGCATATTAGCATATTAACAGCACGCGTGCTGTTAATATGCTAATGCACTCCTGCCCTCAATTTTCTCAGCCAATAGATTTGAGCCGTTTTCACCCAATCATATGCTAGGGCAAACACACAGACAACATCAGTCGAGACCAGAGCTCTTCTTTCGCGAATCTTTTCTGTTGTGTCGTTCTTAAAGTCGAAAGATGTTAAGATGTTTCAAATTAGGTGGTTATGTGGAGGTGGTGAACACTACAAGTACATACACTTTGACTATACACTATCTAAGCTACTTGATCGAACATTGTGTATGGTAAGTGCCGTGGCAACTATGATAACATAATTAAAAAATACTTTTCATTTTATGGCGTATCGTTTATTACAATTTATTTATTACAGCAATTACATGAGTCAGCTTATTCGTCTTCTGAGTTACAATAAAAACAATAAAAAGAGTTCAGAAATTTAGAGTTAAAATTCCATTAGAAGTAAATAAGTTCCGTCTGAAGTATTAACATGCAGTTGCAGGTTTTAGCCTGTACGTGGTCGTAGCCTATAAGACGAGGTATAATTCACTTCATCAGTTGGAATGAGACAGATAGAAAAAACTATATATATATATATATATATATATATATATATATATATATATATATATATATATATATATATATATATATATATATATATATATATATATATATATATATATATATATATATATATATATATATATATATATATATATATATATATATATATATATATATATATATATATATATATATATAATATATAGGGAGGTGAGGAGATAGATACTACTACAACTGATACTATTGGTAACCAACTGGTATTGGTAGGAGACCAAGCCCTTTAGGAAGACTTCCATCCCGCTCCTGTCACATTTACATAACAACCCGGTTCTCACGAAAATTCGTGAACACTCACGTTATTTAATCTATTTTTCGTGATCACGTAGCCTATTTTCAAAATTTTCGTGTCCAGAAGCACAATTTTCAAGCTCATGTATCTCAATTGGAAGTATTTGTCGTGTCACTATAAGCACGACTTCCAAACTAAGGTTCTGTCCGGCAGCGTTCTCCCTAACGTCCCTGAAGGAGCACCGTACAGAACATTGATTGTTATAGTGTTATATTGAAATTGTCTGCGATAACTAACAATGTGACAGCTTTTGGCCACCCGTTTCTACTTAAAATTGTCTGTGATGATAACTAACAATACGACAGCTTTTGGCCACCCGTTTCTACTTTCGCCTTTGATTCTGAGAAATTGTAACAATTCACGGATATACTAAATGCAGGTGGGCTGCTCTGTAGGCAAACCGCGAAGGAAACAAGTATAGCTGCTTCATCTGTTCTTTTTAGAATGGTATGTCTTGATGTTTATTGTACCTACCCATCTATTGTCTTGTTCTTGGCTATGTGCAGGGACATTGGAAGTAGTGGTGCGGGGGGTATTGGATTGTTGTATTGGAAAACAGAGTAGGCTATTTGTGTGTGACGTTGTTTTAACTAAAGCCAAGGGACATAATAACTGGTTAATGCGCGCACATTGTTTTTGTTTGTGCCGCTTTCTCTCTCCGTCCACAAGAGCTCATGCTCTTTCTTCAATTGATCCAATGAACTTTTATTTGTTTTATTTGATTTCTTACTACGATCTACGGATCGGATAGTTACATGCACACACACACACACGCACACGCGCACGCACACACACACACACACACACACACACACACACACACACACACACACACACACACACACACACACACACACACACACACACACACACACACACACACACACACACACACACACACACACACACACACACACACCACACACATCCAGACAAAGCATCATGGAAAGCATGTCTCCGTCCGTTTGATAGCCTATTATTAAATAGCCTACAAAGAAATGGTCAGCTGAAATTGTCTTATTTTTTCCTCTACACTCTGACATAAATTGATTGATAGGTTGAACAGAACAGGACACATAGAGCCACGCATAAAAAACACAATCGACAAAACAGGACGGGTCACTGTGAGCTGTTTGTGTGCCCGATCAATTGAGGGCCGTGGCTTATCATAAAAAAAGCGAGGCTTACCTGGCCAATCAGGGGAACGCGCAGCACATGGCTAATTTGAATAATGATATAATAATTCTATGAGAATGATAATTACATGAGAATTAAAGTTAGGAGATGTTCTGGCAAAGTAACCTGATGTCTTCTCTGTTAATGATTTTTTTACTTCACTGAATTGATTGGTTTGTTAACACAGACATTATTCAAAAATTAATGTTCTGCTGTCTCAGAAAATGCGGAGTTGAAAACCGAAACTTAACTGTCGCCAGGCTGGGCTGACTTGAGTTGGAGCAGCCAAATAGCCTAAATTAATAAATATTGTTACTAAATAGAAGTAGGCCTAATGTGTACGTTGTGTTGTGTGATTTTCCTCAGTAGCCTACAGTAGACCTAGATTCTGCGCTCTGAACGCCACTAACTGTTCTGTAATAGACCTACACTATCGCCGATCACATGAACACCCACCCGGCTTCTTTTTTTCTTTTTTTTTGATATGATTATAATTATGTTATATAATAATTATTAATAATTATAATTATTTGTTATCATAGTTAACATAATAATTAATATAATTATGTTATGATAATTATGTTATCCATAGTTGCCACGGCACTTTACCATAACACAAATGTTCGGTCAAGTAGCTTAGATAGTGTATAGTCAAAGTGTATGTACTTGTAGTGTTCACCACCTCCACATAACCACCTAATTTGAAACATCTTTAACATCTTTTCGACTTTAAGAACGACACAACAGAAAAGATTCGCGAAAGAAGAGCTCTGGTCTCGACTGATGTTGTCTGTGTGTTTGCCCTAGCATATGATTGGGTGAAAAACGGTCTCAAATCTATTGGCTGAGAAAATTGAGGGCCAGGAGCTGCATTAAGCATATTAACAGCACACGCGTGCTGTTAATATGCTAATATGCGTTCTTTGGCGCGCGCGCGCTGAAAATGCCAGAACGCGCGCGCTGAAACGCCGGAACGCGCGCGCTGAAACGCCGGAACGCGCGCGCTGAAACGCCGGAACGCGCGCGCTGAAACGCCGGAACGCGTTCTGGAAAACCAAAACGCGTTCTGGGCACGCGTGCTGGCGTTTCAGAACGCGTTTAATTGAAGTCGAATTGTGGCACACTCGGCTTGCCATAGTGGGGAACAAAGAGCGCGAGCTCGCCGCATACTATAGCCTAGGTGATTTAAGCGTGGAACAAGCTGGATATGGAGCAGGTGAAAAATTCCTTAATGTGTGTGTGTTTGTGTGTGTCACTCTGTTCTAGCCTGCATGTGTTCAATGTTGTCATTAGCTGTTACGTCTTTCTGACCAATCGCGGTTCAAGGCCGACCTGGGCTGTACCACTTCTGGAGGGGGCGCTCAGTTACTCCCCTCTAGACAAAATCGAATTAGGGCGTGTTCACACAGGCAGTTTTTTTTTAAGGTGCGAGTGGATGTTTTACATTATATTCCTATGATACTATGATACATTATATTCCTATGCTAAAAATAAAAATGGTGTGCATTATAACAAAGACATAAATAAATAATTTATTAAGCACACCGTATGTGCTTGGCATTCATTAGTATTTCACAGACCCATATGGATAGGGCGTTTAGTACGGTCCATCACTGTTGCTTATTTCCCCATAAAATGCTAGTCAGTAAAAGACGCTATCAAGAAAGAAAGTATTGCCCGGTGTCACAAAACGAATGTTTTTGCGGTTTTCACTGGCTACAATGTTGCATCTGTGGCTGCTGGTAATTCAACCACAAAGAGGTATACCTCTACGGGGCTATTTTCATCATTGTTTTTTTTGTTTTTTGACGGCACGGCAATCCGGGGCTATTCCCAAAAGATCCGGGGCTATAGCCTCGAATGCCCAGGTCTCTTTCCCACTTGTTTTTGGTTCCACAAACCTCAACCTGATATATGTGGAGAGGATTTTTGTTCTAAACAGTCAGCATCTCAAACACTGGGTTCACTCTTTATATGGTGCATCCTCCTTTGCAGCGTGCAGATGTTAGGCAGTGAAATCTGCATTTGCTGGAGGGTTTTATAACCAGCAGTCCATTATACTTGTATTGCTTTTTGAAATGGTCTCCTTTCCTCACCGTATTCCTCTCTTGTTAAATATATACAATATTCATCCTTGTTCCTTCACTTTGTTCTTGTTTCTCAAGTTGGATACACACACACACACATATTCTTGTTGTCTCACCCATTGTTTAATAAAAAAAAAATACTATTTCATTCATCCAAAATGTAAATGTTATTCTTTAATATATGTGATACCTTGTGTATGGCTTAGTCTTAAAAGTATCATGGTTGTGTGGTCAGCTCCTGCCTCATCAGAAGAAGTTGCCTGGAAACTAAATGCTAAATGGACTGTTGCTACTCAGCTGTTCCATCGAAGAACACGGCAGTGCGGCGTGTTCTGGAACTATACAGGCTTTACATGAACCACGTGACTACCCCGCCCTTGGCTCTGCCCTTACTCAGGTCCTCACGCTCTCCTCGGTTCCACAACGCCCCCCGGTGGACCCTGACGTGAAGTGACCGGGCTCATGTCAAACTCACCGCTATCACCCTTTACAATCTTTGACTGCAGAATCCCCAAATATGGCTACTTTTGTTATCGTTATGATTATTATTTACAGAGGTGGCCGTCTTTAAAAAAGGTGTGCGTGAAGCAGAATCCTTTTTACTTCCATTAGCAATGCACGGTTTATAGAGATGTTTGATTATAATCTGAAATTATATATCCTGAAACACTACAATTGACCTATGTAGACCTTCCTGCCCTATGCCAATGGAAGGGGGGGGGGGAATCCAAGGAAGTCCAGAATAAAAGGATTTGTAGAAATAAATCTGACTTGTAGATGGGCACGATTTATTATTGAGAAGCTTTACAGTTCCGATATGATTTAATAGAGTGAATAGCTGCAACAGTTACATTACAAGTCACATAGTGCCGATTTAAGGAACTGGATCATGACTATTTCTGGGAGTTTAACCAATGATGCATTGCTTTCCCTTGTTAAGTACCTTGATACAATGAAACCTTACCTTATAATTCAGTGAGAAGGCCTATACTCAACCACCCTTAACCACATCTTTCAGCTGAAGTCTTTCCAAAAGCATTTATCTCTACGTATCGATCTATTCCAGTATAAAGTCTGTTAACTAGCTCCAGTGGGTCCGCTGATGATGCTCTACTCCAATCATCTGTCCTTCTTCATCTGATATCTCATTACATGCTGGTGCTGGAAAGCATTTAAATTGGTGCAGAGTAGACGAAATAGAGCTGTTTGTTATTGTACTGAAAAGGTCTACTCTCCAAATCACAAAGATGTAAAATACACGTTTTTTATATGAAAACCTTGTGCTTTTCAGAAAACCCATCTACAGAGGTACAAAGGCTTGAAGTGTATTTTTTTCATTAAAAACCCTAACTGGGCTTTTTTTCAACCAAAAAAATATTACAAAAAATGACATATGGATTGGTTAAGACATCCCATTACATGGAGTGTAAAGATTAGTAAGGAACAGCACCTAGATGCCGTACTTAACTTTAAAATCTTCAACAGCCTTAATATAGCCTTTCGCTGCTTCTTCTTTGGGAAGACCTGTTGGTTAGACACAGTGAATTCAGTCAGTTGGGAGAGAAAATTCACATTAATTAAGCTTTAAATTTCGTGTCTTTAATATTCAAAAGTCAAACCAAATTTATTTAAATAGAGCATTCATCTTTTCTACTCTCACAAGCACAGGATTAGGGATAAAATAGGAATAGATGAGGGAAAAATATATGCTATATTTGTTAAAGTAATAACCTTTTCTGGATTTCCACGCATCCCATTTCTTCTTCCCAACAAAGTCTAGCATCCCAGGGCGCTCTGCAAGCAACCCCAGACGTCACAAAATGTACACAGTTTGTAATATTAAACAGTTTGTATACATTTTAAATATTCATCAGCTATTTTAAACATTCATCATTCATCAATCGTGCCTAATGCAATCGAAAAGTTCTATGCGGATTCGTTAAGAATAGTCCAAGTCCAAGAACCACAAGAAATCCTGCATGTAATGTGTACATATATTATATATATTATATATTATTATATATATATATTATATATATATATATATATATAACTATATAATTATATATATATATATACACTATATATATTATATATAACTTATAATATATATATAATATAATCTATATATATTATATAACTATATATATATATATATATAAACTATATATATATATAACTATATATATATATAACTATAATATTATATATATATATAACTATAATATTAATATATTTATATATAAAAACTATATATAAAACTGTAAGTAGGCTACTGTCTGTGACACACGTTAACCAACGGGTTCAAGCCGCGCCCACAAACACGTCATCGACCTCCCTAACTGGTTCTTGGATGAAGAATTTGTTCGACTTTACAGCGGGTGTGTTACACAGGCATTTTTTTATAATTAAAAAACACCTGACCAGAGCGTTTTTTTACCAACTAAAAAACTGACAGGGGGGTTTTGTCTAGTTCATTCTAGAGCACAATGTTCTAGAGCACATATACGTTGCAAATCGGTTACAGTATCAAAGTGGTTTGACTACCTACTTGTATCAGTGTCAACTAGTTACAATGTCGAGGATGAGAAAATTAGCCCTTGTTTTGGCGTTAGATGCCAACGACGAGGATAACGACGAACCTTCCCGTTTGTGGGTGCATATAACCGGGGACGGCAGCAGTAGCCTACGGTGCATTTCATAGTTTGATGCAAGAGCTACGGTTTGATAATGCACGGTTCAGTGCGTATTTCTACGGTGGCCGACAAGGGCCAAACGCACTGCAACGGCCAAACGCGTCTCCGTTAAGGAAAACAGCTTCAAGTACAGAAACGATTCAAATATACAAACTCAAACACAAGTCTAAACGAGGTGCAAAAAGAGAAACGTGTTGCAAATGAAAAAACGCGCTGCAAAAAACGATGCAGAGCACTAAACGATTCAAACCAAGAAACCTTCTTCAAAAGCAAAACGCTTCATAGCCGGTCACTGCTCCAAACCTGCAGGGGGCGCTCGGGATGCAGAGAGACAGAACAGCTGATCTGAAACAGCTGACTGAAACGGTGGTTTCAGCGGGAACGGTAATGTGATTTTTATTTGATTTATATTTATTGTTATGTTTATTCACTGTACAACGCACATTTACGTGACGGTTTTTTTATTATTTGTTAGTTTACATCAGACTCTACAAGGCTGCACATTTGCATGTGATTAGCCTGCCTGCTTAAATGATTAGGAGATTTGATATAAGCACCCGCTTTATAGAAGCCTACATTAAAAAGGTGGAGATCATTCATGACTGCTTGAAAGTTAACTGCTGTCATTAATAAGATATAACACCTATGTGTCGTGCTGTAGCTGTAGTATGTTATGGAAGACTGTGATAAGAGGCTTTTTATTATAACGGGTGCTTATATCAAGCTCTAATCATTTGATTAAGCGGCTCTCTAATTACATGCAAAATGTGCAGCCTTGTAGAGTCTGATGTAAACTACAATTTAAAAAAAACGTCACGTATGTGTGTTGTACAGTGATATAAACATAACATATAAATATAATCAAATAAAAATCACAATTACCGTTCCCGCTGAAACACCGTTCAGTCCAGCTGTTCAGTCCAGCTGTTCTGTCTCTTGCATCCCGAGCGCCCCTGGCCCCTGCAGGTTTGGAGCAGTGACCGGCTATGAAGCGTTTTTGCTTTTGAAGAAGGTTTCTTTGCGTTCGATCGTTTAGTGCTCTGCGTCGTTTCTCTCTATTTGCAGCGCGTTTTGATGATGCTTGCGTTTTGTCTTTCTTTTTTGCAGTGCGTTTTTTCATTTGCAACACGTTTCTCTTTTTGCACCTCGTTTAGACTTGTGTTTGAGTTTGTACATTTGAATCGTTTCTGTACTTGAAGCTGTTTTCCTTAACGGAGACGCGTTTGGCCGTTGCAGTGCGTTTGGCCCTTGTCGGCCACCGTATATTTCAGACTCGACCAGAGTCAATTTGAAACCCTCTTCCGCATCGTTGCGCCTTCACTAATAAAGCAATATACCCACATGAGGCAAGCCATATTTAAACAATACGTGTTTTGAGGACTTTCCTAGTGACGTAAGTTCTCGTTCATTGGTCATGCTGTCAAAAAACTGCCTGACGTTGATGCTTTTTCTTGGCGAGTTGAACTTTTCCCAACTTGAAAAAAGCACCCAGGATGTTTTTGTTTTTTTACAAAAACACTCTGTATCATAGGAATATAATGTAAAACATCCACACGCACCTGGAAAAAAAACTAACTTCATGGGTGAACACGCCCGAGAACCCATGCACAGTACAGAACAGAGTTAAAACATGATGTATGCTTAGGGTTTCATTCACTTTTGTTCATTTAAATAAACTGACACAACTGGGTAAAAAACTGAATCTCGCTTTAACCAACAGTCCCCGCAGAAATTATGATCATAATGTGTCTTCCTCTATGTGGATATTCGGAGGGGGGAGCGAACGATCTCCAAGGCTAACTTTAAACACTAAGAAGTAACCAGAAATCAGTAATGGGTCTCTCAGCGGGTTACATCCCCTCGGTGGTCGCTTGTAGAGACCGTACAGGACCCCAGGTCCTTTCGGTCGCTCGGCCTACTTCAGGACCTTCGACTCCTCCACGGCTCACTGGAATCTTCTCCTGCAACACAACCCATTAACACATAACAGAGAAATACCTATGTGGTTCAGGGATAGGATGGGTAATGAACCGCCGATGTGCGAAATGAATAGACATGTTACTGACAGACATGAAGGCCAATGGAATCTCTTCTTACCTCAGAGGGCGCAGCGCTTCATTTATAGGCTCTGGTGGTTGAACCGGTCGATCTGGCATCGCACGCCAGAACAATAGTGTGTGCAACAGGTCGTCCACCTGGAGGGAGTGTTCATCTAAACCAATGTGTTTTAATATGTCGAGCACAAAAAGATTTCCATGTTTTTATAATCCTTCACACACCGGCCTGTGAAATGCAGTACCGGTAGACAGACCAAACAGAAATGCCTGTCGGACACCCGCTCGATGCTGTAAACCCCCTACACATGATATACTGATACATATGTTTTAATGAAAAGTGACAACAAGCAACAGATAGACATTTTTTATTCTGTCCTTTGGA
>OLKM01006122.1:7500-15060 GCA_900291075.1 Melanogrammus aeglefinus | reverse complement strand
ATTTTACTTCTGGTGGGGTTATAGGCCCCAGCCGGGACCTCCATCGACATATCATGGTTCGTGTCCACGTACAGGCGTAATAGAATTAATAGAATAGAGTAAATTATATATCTGAGTATGTGAGTCATTCCATAGAATTGTGGGTACAGTTCTTCTGTCCTTCTCCTAGAAAAAAACTTTGTTTGTGACTCCGAAAAAGTATTTATTGGAATCTGTTTTTACGATAAAAATATTATCCTTGACTCAAACTTGTAAGCTACATTAAGATGCTTACTCACTATTTTTTGCATAACTTCATATACACTAAATATTGACAACTAACAATAGCATTCCCATCCCAGCCAATATTGGAACATGTCTCCACTACTGATTCATACATTTCAGGTCCAGCTTAAAATGTTAAAGCACAATACCTAACAAAAAAGTTTGGCATTGATCTATTTTAGACCTCAGAATGACTTAATACCATGAATATCGTACTCACATTCTGATTATCTTAAACCTACTGAATAATTTACGTTTGCTATAGCTTCATATTATGACTATTTACCTGACCTTTCTATTTTATTTTACCCACCATGCTTTTCTGCCAATAGTTGTAAACTGGTCACCTTTAACAACCCATTCCTTGAGGACGATAAGTGCTGCCCATCGAGGAGTGGTGAGGGTTGTCACAGACATAGACATAGTATAACTAGACGCCGCACTTGACGTGTGCCGCCGCCACCTTACAGATAGCGACGTGCCTAAGGGCGCGCCATCTTTGGCACAGGACCCATTCCGCTCTACAGTGCACTTACGTCTATGGGAAACATGATGTTGTGCTAACACAATAAAATGATCATAAATCGTCATTTGTCAAGCTATTTTCACGGACGGTGTGTCTCTGTACCTCAACCTCCCTATGCCTCTCTCAGACAGACCAGCACAGACCATATTTAGAAACAACAGCAACTTTTAAAATACTCTGAACGCTGGTATCATATCTACTTTGTATCACACCGTTTTAACGAACCAAACCGCTTCTGAAAATCGGTCAACAATTCAGAGAATAATTTCTATTATTGAAGACATTGAGGCATACCTGTTTCGCCCTCGAGATGTTCATTTGCCGCTGCCTTCTGTTGGTCCTGTTCCAAGATGGCCGCCCTGTCGGCACGTCGCTCCCACAGTCGATGCGCCCGGTCTATGTATATATTGTCTATAGGGTGTTCCAGCCAACCGCCGCCTAGGGCCTACACCTTTTGCGCCTTTGTTTCACCCCCCGATTTCGGATGACCGCAAAGCACAAATGCATCTCTCAGATGTCCCATGGCTTGGGCGATTGTCGATTGCGTTAATTGTTGGTGAAACGACAGTCGCAGCTTGCCCTCTAGAGGAGTGTCATTGCCGTAAAATCACACAACCGCTAAACCAAAACGGGAAGTATGAAGCTGTAGCTTCCGGAGCAACGTTTGGGCCGTTCGTCCGCCGTTCTGACAATATGTCATTCGAAGCCTTTCAGTCTGGAGGAGAAATTTATCAGAGTAAAACGCAGATGTCTTGTGCTCCTTCCAGTCTACTTTTAGTTGTTTTTTCCACATCGCCTTATATGAGTCCACTCTGGCCTGCGCCTTGTCGTCCGCCGTGCGATGGGCTTTAACAACCAAAAGCCGTCTGATCTTTTCCTTTCCAAGCTATTATCTTTGCATTTTCTCTCCCAAGGACACATGCCTAGGTCCATGGGAGGCCTCTCCATGGTAAAATGTTATTGCGGTTCTTATAGTAGCTTCTTACCAGCTGTTCTGCAAGCTAGCATTCATTTTTATTTCTGAGGCTTTACGGCCCGCCCATCCATCACAGACCGCCACCGCTACCCGGGCCACTCACCCGCCAGGACCAGACCATGAAGTCTTAGTTTAAGTTCTAAAAACATACTACTCCGTTCATCACGTATAGCAAGCCTGTTTCTGTGACTGTCCCAGCCAATATAAAAGATTACAAAGCTGCACTATAACCCCTTTAGTAATTAAAATATATATCTGCGATATACATGGAGAGACAGTCCCTTAGTTACAACAAGACAAAAGGCCAGCTAGACTGAAATGTAGTGGTTGAAGTATATATTTATTCTATGTGTAATGCTGGTTGTGATGGCCTCAGTACCTGCCCCTGACTGTCCTGGGCACGGTCCTTGTTTGTGGCCGAGCTGAGGGGCTGAATAGAGAATGGGAAACACAAGCCAGGGCTACAAACAGCATGGTGGGACACTGACACGTAAGTAAGACCGATGAAGGAAGTGTTGGGAAAAATGTGGTCTGGCCGTTGGCTTGGATCGGAGAGAACTGAGACGGAGAAGGGATGGAGCTATCTCGGCAATAAAAAGCCTCGGCTTTATTCAGTGACAAAGAGTTATACTGATACTGGTAACAGGTTTATACTAATGATGAGCAGCCTAAGAGGTAGGTTCGGTCTAATACCTTCGCCGCGCGCTGAGAGTATCGTAGCTTCAACCTTGGGGAGCAAGGGTTCTACTTCGAGTGACGAAATATGAGAAAAGGCGATAGTTTAAACTGAGTTTTTGCGCGTGAACATTGCAGTGTTCCTCAGATGAACATTGTTTTTGTGTCAAAAAAGGGGGTGAAATGCATGTCACCTGTGGCCTATGCTGAGTGTTGGGGACTTATATCTTCTGTTAACCCTAAATTCTTTGTTGGTGGGCTGACTGTTTTTGGTGCTTTTAGTTGGGGCCGGGAGCGGGGCTTATCCTGTTAAGAAAACTAATATTACTTGTTGTGGGAAACCTGTCGGATCTGGCTTTTTCCTTGGGGAGAAGAGAGAGCTGGTTCTTTCTATGTTCCTAAATCTTCTTTACATGGTGGGCGTTGCTCTTTTCACTGACCTGGGGCCCTGTTGATTATGTGTGGTGCTGGTTTACTTGTTAAGAGGCCTAAGTTTAGAGTGTAAGGGGGCCTGGTTAGAGTTATAAGGCCTATTTAGAGTGTAAGTAGAATGTAAGGGGCTTAATTAGAATGTAAGGGCCTTAGTTAGATATGTAAGGAGCCGATCATTAGAATCGTCTACAGAAGCTCATATTCCCTCAGAAGCTCAATCTATTTTTTCCAAAATACTTTTTGCTTTTTATGAAAATATACCCATTTATTTATTCTTGTAATATATATTATTAGGTCTGTAACTTTTTATCACAAAATGAATTTCAAATGAAATTGAAAAATGCCCTGTAATTTTTTTTGGATGGATGTCTGTATGACCTGAAAAGCCGAGTAGAACCACTAATAAAAGTTTGAAGGAGTCTACCGTTTTTGTTGAATGATTTGTGTCAGTTTAGACGGCTGTTTAGCGTATGACTTCCCTTCACAGGTCAGATGTTGGACATTAGATTTTTACAAACAGTCCTGTGTTCGGTGCAGAGGATATCCGGGAGCAGGCGGAGTCAACCGTCTCTACAAAGACTCGCCGCGACTGGTGAAATTAAACGGGTGTAGACGTCACGAACTGTCTGGTTCGTCCAAGAATAAAAAATATATTAGCCTAGCCTCACACCTGTTTTTTTACAGGTAGAAATGCACTGATTACTAGCCACTTTAAAACTGAGGGGGCGAAGGCAGAACAGACAGAACATCAATTACCATGGTGTGGTCGCTTAAGGATTGTTAGGAACATTTAGCTTTTAATCGGCGCGCTGACAGATAAAGTATCCTTGTTGTCTTCTTCTCAGGCAGCGTCTGCGTTACTGCTCCCTATCAGCCCCCGCCCCCCCCGCCCCCCCGCAGGCACAAAGTGGCGTCTTGAGCCCTCACAAAATCCATCTCTCTCGGGCCATGGAACCAGTTTTGTCGCATTAGTCGTTTCACCTTGGTCAGACCCTGGTCGTAGACTCTGTTGTCATCACAGGTGCTTTCATCGTGGTTCCGAGAGAGACACCTCAAACTTGGGGTTGCGCACACACTCACCCCTTCTGCCTTTCCATCGCTCACTGTTTCTGTGCACTGTGACCCAAGTAAAAGGTGTTGTTTAAGAAATGTGGAGATTTTGCAAACTCGTGAACTCCGTGAATTTGTTCTTTTTCTATGAAAGAAACCACAGTTGATTTGGAAACTCTGTGATGGTGTATGATGTATACACTTACACTGCCCCTCGGCCCGAAACCCTTTAATCCCAATGCCCATTATCGGGGTACCCTTCAACTGGCTAGCACTGGAAATTGTAGGACATCTCCTTAAGACTGGCCGGGGCCTTCGGTATATCCTGGTGATGGTAGACTGTGCAGCCCGCTACCCTTAAGCCCTGCCCCGGCGCTCCCCCACTTCTAAGGCAGTAGAAGGTGAGCTCGTGCTGCTGTCAAGTCGGGTAGGGATAGCTCGGGAGAAATTAACGGACCAGGGGTTATGTTTATGTCAAGGGGGCTAAAAAAAAAATCCTCTGTCTCCTCCAGGTCAAGCAGTTGAGAATGTCAGTGTACCACCCACACTCAGACAAACGGGCTTGTTGAGTGGATTACCGAATACCTCTTCTCTTTAATTTAACGATGCTGTTGTAGCTGTTTTTAACACCTGCATAACTTGTTCTACTGTGCATGAGGAAACGGCAAACAGCCTTGGACAAAGTGTAGTCTGGTGGGCAGTCTTGCGTTATTGTGTTTGTTTTGAGTCTAACGATGGAGAGAGAGCAATGGACGCACAAGCGCGAGTATATTCTGGCTATGGCCGGGAACATGGTCGGTCTGGGCAACGTGTGGAGATTCCCCTTATCTGTGCTACAAGAACGGTGGAGGTGAGTAACTTTCGCCTGGAGAAAACTCCTTCAAAAGTGCATCCTGCAGAAAACAAGGCACATGGCAGAACTGGGTTTACAAGTGCACAATGTGCATTATTTTTATCTCGTTAAACGTGGTGCTCTTATACCCGGAATTACCTCAATATTAAATGTGTTATCCAAAAGTTGGGCAATTAAGAGAATGCCTAAAAAGTCGTTCCAGTTCCCATATGCAGGCCAGGCATGCCTGTGTAGAAATAGAGACTGCAAATTAACAGGTGGATGACAAACACCTAGAAATGTATAACCTAATGATTTGATAAATGGGTCTGCAAATCGCTAAATCTAATGTAAATGTACAGGATGTTATAATTCTTTAAACTAGTGCTGTCCCAGTGAAGAGTCATTTTTCCTTTGTTTGTTCCTGAGTGGAATGTGGAACTGTGGACTGACCCAGATCACAGTGGTGTCTGTGTAAACCAATGTTATCAACTGTTTTTCTTGGCAGAAAGTACTATACTTTGGTGAACTACAAACCATTTATTTCAATTATACTTTCACTTTTTGTGCTTCGTTTAAAGTCTGTTTGACATGCACTTTTAAAAAAGAAAAAATAAACTTCTCAAAATAAAAATGCTAATCCTGCAATACTTAAAAGTCCCCTCGCATGCTAGGTTTTATGCATTGTTTTATATAGGTGTTAGTTGGACCCTAATACATTACTTAAAGACGTTCATGAAATTCAGCCTTGGCTTGGTGCAGAATTACAGCCAGTCCCACAACAAGCTTTCCACAAACGTGCCGTTCTTTAGAGGCGGGTTAATGTGGAGGGTGGGGGCGTGGCCCTGTGCAGCTTGCGGTAACTTCGCGGAAGCAACCGCTTCGCGTCGGACGGTTCACGCCTCCGCGTCGTCCATTCATTTATGATAATGGACACCTCGTCGGGCATTATCCCTTACCTATATAATATTATATATATTATCACGGCCAAAAGCTTTGTGCCACCGGATGATATTCGCACGGTCGTAGCTCATTGTCTCATTGGCGGGCCAAATCCTCTGGAAGGGCAAGGCAGAGAAAGGGGAGGTAACCTTGCCCCTTACGATGACATATGGGGCCACATTCGAAATCGGAGCGTCTGAGCTTTCATTTTTCAAAAGCGGAGCTGGATACCTAGTGCTCGTTTTATACCAAACGTAATTTCTAGCCACTGGGGGACCATAGGCAGGCTGTTAGAAAACCATTTCATGCAATGGAACCTTTAAAGTGGTATTGCAGTGTACTACTCATAAAAAGTGCACTTTCTTTTAGCGTTGTAAATTATACTTAAGTGTATGTCAATTGTATGTTAGTGTACTTAGAGAAAGTATACTCAATTGCAAATACTTTTAAGTGGTAATTAGTAATTTTTTGCTAATGGTTGTGTGCACACATCCGTGTATGTAGCAAGCACTTGTCTCTAGCCATTTAAATGGGGGATGCCACACACAAACCAAACATCTAACAGTTAAAGGAGACATATTATTGGGTTTTCTCAACAAGTAAACATAGTATACGAGTTCCATAAAACAAATGTTTTTGAAGCTGTTTTTTAGGAAAAAAAATCTCCCCTACCGCTATTCCCCTCTGTTTCAGTCCCTTCAGAATGCGCTGTTTCTGGCGTCTGTAGCTTTAATGCAAATGAGCTGCTGCCCATTGACCAATGAGCTGCTGCCCATTGACCAATGAGCTGTCAGACTGAACCGCAGCATGGAGGAGAAGTGACCATGCATGTGGCGACTGCCTGGAGCCTCTATCATCTAATCTATATATATATAATAATAATAATATTATATAATATATAGGTATTTATATAATATTATATCTAATATTACGGCCAAAAGCTAAATGCGTCTCGGATGATATGAATCATAAAGACTGCGTCTGACGTCTCTGGTACTTCCACAACAAGTAAAGACTCGTAGTGGGCGATATCTCGGCCATGGTTGAGAAGAATTGGGGGGGAAAAGCGCAAACATCTCCGCCCAGCGCTTGTCCGCTGGGCCACAAAATCTTAGCTATGCTCTCATTGGAGGGGGAATTGGGGTTGAGGGAGGTAATATTTAAATGTGCCCCCTTCCAACTATAGGAGGGGCACCGAAACTGACTCACTCGTTTGGTAACTGTAGGCGGGGTACATTCAGAAATGCATATCTCACTCAAAAAAATCATGTACAGACTTTTTTTTACGCATGTGGGAGCTCACCCCAAAACCCAGGAAAAGTGTTGTTTTCATAAAATGTCCCCTTTAATTTGTGAAGTCTGAAGTACTTGACGTTATTTCATCGTCCTCCCATTGACTTCAATTTTGAAATGTAAAGTTTTATGGTTGGATATTTAAAATATAGAAAGTATTTAAATTATAAAAGTAGTAGCTGGCGATACTATGGAAGAGTATTAGGGCCATATGTGCTTTTTTATTTCTCTGAGTTTAAAGTCTGAATAGAGAGAATAAATTCAGAATTATGACTTTAATCTCAGAATTCTGAGAACTCCCAAAAAAATGCACATGTAGGCAAGGCAAGGCAACTTTATTTATATAGCACTTTTTCATGCACATGGCAGACTCAAGGTGCTTCACATATAAACATTGTCATACAATAAAATAAAATAATAGATAAGTAAAAGAAAACATATGCAAAGAAATGAGTAAAACAGATTGCAATGTATTTAAGATCAGATCAACAGTCTCTCTGGTACCCACGTCCCACGTTGGGACTGCAAGCCGGCCTAAAGGAACATGGTACTTTCTCTGGGACTCAAACC
>OLKM01006122.1:0-2500 GCA_900291075.1 Melanogrammus aeglefinus | reverse complement strand
TATCAAACAATAAATCAAGGAACAGAAAAAACACACAACTGATCAGCTGGGGTATAAATCGGAGCGCACCCACAGACATCCTGTGGGACTCTGGGTTAAAAATAATAGACGTTTGTTTTTTCTCTCCAGGGAGGAATCTATGTGTTCCAGCTTCTAGACTACTATGGCGGCAACGGAGCGTGTCAGCTCTGCGTGGCCCTGGCCGAGTGTGTCGCTGTTGGCTGGGCCTTCGGTCTGTTTCACCTCCCTGGCTAAACTGCAATCAATTATTTTTGTTTAACCGTTGAGGAATACCTCCACTGAGATTTTGCAGAGGTGTCCTGGGCAAGGCAGGCAGTAACCGTCATAAATATTACGTTTCAGACGGGCCACAATCAACATTACATTTTGCACGATGCATAATAATGAAGTCATAGCAACCACAAAGTAACAGGGGGGGTCTCAGGATGGAAAACATGGACAGCTGAAATCGGCGGTTCCATCTCCATTACTGAGTGGTCGCCCAAAACAAATGTCCTCCCCCACAATAGTCCGTTGACTGTATTTAAATACCTGAGGGTCTTGCACTAAGATCGTATATGAAATATATATATTTTTTAATATGGGTATTCAATGTGTAGGGTGGAATTCTTGAGTGTGCATCCTTGTGATTTAAACCCCTACATACAAATGACAAATTAGACAAACTGACTTACTAATCAGGAGAGAAACCTGGCTAGCATTTGGCCTCTAACCAAAGTACCAAATAAAATAAATAGAAAAGTTGCAAAGGCAAACCGTCCCATCGACGTCATAGTCACCATCAACATCTGAGCATAGAACGTTTCAAAGGTTTCATGAAAACAAATATTCTGTGTCCGACAGGTGCTGACAGAATGTGTGACGCCATCAAAGACATGGGTGGACAGAGGCCCGGCCTTCTCTTCAAATTCTGCTGGCGCTACATCACCCCCCTGCTCTGCCTGGTAAGACGCACCCCTAAATCATTCCTGGAGGCTCGCTGCAGAGACGCAGGCTGTATCCAATGGGCTGCAGAGGCAATGGCTGCGGGCTTATTCTGGAGACTACAGATTTGATAGCCGGAACTCTGTCAAAAGACACTTTATGTTGGACTTTTGTCCTCACCATTTTGAATGAAGTCCCCTTACTTACTTTTTTTGTCTGTTTTTGCCAACCACGCCATCACCAGACATAATATACTCTATCTAATCCAGTTAAAATTCACACGTTGTACACTGACCTTCAGGAGACAAGCAAAACCCACAACAATAAGTCTAAACAAAAGACTGCTATTAAATAACATTCTGTGATATTAACTCATCACAAGTAAGTCAGGGTCAGAAGCCTCTGGCTATCTGGCTATTTCAGGGACTGTGATGATATGATCAATAAACAGGCTGAACATGTATTGCATTATCATAAATACAATTTATTTTACAGAAATAGTTGTATAAATGTATTTGGAAACCAAGCTGAAAGCTCTAATGGACAAAGTCTCAAAGCGAGAGTAATTTGAAAGTCAACATTTATTCACAATAATCTACAATTACAGTAGATAATACAACGCAAGAAAACAAAATCCTACAAAGTACGATTGTTGCCAGCGTAAATGCTCTTGTCTTATGTGCAATTAATATCCCTCCTCCAAAAGTGGAAATGATAAACTCAAACTCTACAATTTTGTATGGCACTGTAAATCGTTTTTTTTTAAATAATAATATGTAATACTGGCCAACCTTACTTGCTTACAAACAGCAAAGTTGACTGCATCACAATTGACCATTCATCAGTCTCGCAATCACTAGCTTCAGTTTAGATGCAGTATTGATAAACAGCGTTGTAATTACATCTTTTTGGGGTTCATAATAAACTAAGACGCTTTCCCCCTCAGGCTAGCTTCATTCACTATACTGTGGAAACCGAACCGCTGACGTCCAACCGGGGCCACCAGTTCCCTGGCTGGGCCTATGGTCTGGGATGGGTCATGGCCCTTTCCTCGGTCCTCATGATCCCTCTATGGGCGACACTGAACATATGTCGCACAAAGGGTAGCCTGCGTGAGGTAAGTGACTGTAGTAACACAACATGCAATGGCCTTATTTCTTTTTTTCTGGGTGGGTGGAGGCTTGTGAGAGTATCCAGAGCTTTTGAGTTCATGTAATAATCTGGATTTACTCCCATTGAAAACCAATTTCAGAAACTGGATTGACCAATCAGTGCTGGGGGATTGAGTATTAGTTCATAAATGATGCACGGAGTGCTGCCGTGCATCATTTCAAACAATCGACAGAAATCGAAAAATTTGGTCTGAAATATAATAAAATATTAACCTATGTTGATTGCTGAAAGAGATGCTTTTGCTTATTTCTGAACGGTTTCAGAAAGAGTAAAAAGATTACGAACGTCATTTATTAATTTCATTTGGCTCGCGTGTGGATGCAACCATATTTTAATTCAAAATATGAGACCAGCTGAGCCAAGGTCTGACGTGTTAAAGGTT
>OLKM01006121.1:0-15068 GCA_900291075.1 Melanogrammus aeglefinus | reverse complement strand
TTTGTGGTGATACATCTGGGCATTGAACAAGAAAAACTAATATTTAATGCCATAAATGTTTATATAAAGAAATCATTTCAAATTTAAAATAAGTCATAACAACATTCAATCAAACTGAGTAGGCTGGCTTATCTTTTTTTTTATGATAATATCTTCCATTTAAGCAACCATGCTATTTAAATTTTACAAAATGTTCTGCATTTTTTTATTTTAAGGGTTACAGTAAGTTACTTACTTTCAGATTCAAATAGATGTTGGGGTTCGGATTTGGGCGACTCCCGTTGAAGGAGACTTTCAGTCTGTTTCTACCAAATTCTTTGGAAGGAGAAGAAGAATAATGTGAAAATCTCGAACCTTATTTTTAAGTTTGACTGGTATTGGAAAGTGCTGATAGACTCATTGGTTTACATGCAGAGTCATTATCGGATAAGAATCGAATAAGACCTCAACCAGACTTTTAAATGCATGTAAACACGCCTTTACCCGAGTCTCTTGCGTTACCTATCCGGGCTACATGAACGGGACAAGCGAGCATTGGATAAACACCTGCGATTACTCAATTCATAGTCCTCATCACATAGTCATTCTCTTGCCTGCATGTAAACCACGACGGATGTCGTCGTTCTGCGCTACTGCTCGAGCATCTTGCGGCCGCCGGGGACGTGGCAGAAGTAGAAGGGAGACGATAGTCGGTGTTGTTTTCGCCATAGACCCAAATAAACAATTATTATTTCTTTATAAATATAAATATTTAGTTATTTCTTTATATGTTTATAGTTGTCGCCGTCAGAAAACGAGAAACGGCGATTTATTTTTTTTAAAAAGTGACGCAGAAGATGTCGATTACGCTGGACCCAGGTCCCCACCAGATTTCGTCAAGATTAATTTTGTACCCTCCACTTGTAAAAAAAAACTAAAAAAAATCAAGTTAAATCATTATGGATTATTAAACGGGTCTTCTCAATGCCGTGGAATGCTCCGTTCACTTCCATGGGCTCTTCACAACTTATATTTGATAATTCAACGTTGCTAAGTATAATTGGCGCGCTGTCAGGAAAAAGGACTTTTGTTTTGCATATTTAAAGTACAAACTTATACCGCTGTATCAGCTGGTTTCTTTCGCAAATATTTACAGAATGTGTGGCTAGGTAGATGAAGATGTAACCCCTTCCTGGCGCTGGAAATGTATTATATTAATTTAAAGGTTACTATATAAATGTGTTAACGAACAGGATCCTGAGATTGCATAGCAGTTGATGTTGAATTAGCTAAGCATCTCCTGTTTACAATAGATGTTATTAATGAATATCAAGGACAAACAAAGATAGAACAACTATTAATTATTTGTGCTATATCAGTCAGTACCTCTGTACTAGAAAACCCTTGAACCAAATATAAAAATGCCACGTTAAATGGAATTGTATTTTAAGCACAATAACATATGAACACAACTAACATGAAATGATTTGCCTGCGGTGAACCGGTGTCAATCTTTTAAATGTATCTACTACCAAGCTTGGGTTTCTACCGTTGGGCCATAAATTGGCGCACATAGGAAAACCAATCCTTAGTTGTATTTAGACCGGGACAGCATTACCGCATTTCTACCGGAGGCGCTGTTGCGTCGTTCTACCTTTCAAACCGGGAAAGCGGTTACGTCATTTTGTAGTCTTTGTAGTTTTTTCACCTATTTCCGGTCTCTTGGCCAATGAAATGCATCAGAATCATGGGATCAGAATACGTGTGGGAATGTCGCAAGGCACCATGGGACTTTTCCAGACTTTTCAAGAACTTTGAAAACATGGCGGAAGAGGAGTGTAGCTGAGGGACCATGGGGAGGGACCTCAAAAATAAGCGAAGGAAGCGATTTGGATGATTTTATTGCTGACCCGGTTTGGACAAATAAACACAACTTCACATGAAAGCCACAGGTATAAGCTCTCAAATACTTTTTGAATTTCATTTCTATCTGCTACAGAGGCTGAGAAATCAATTATTTTGTAGCGTTGACACTTCCGTGGAATTTTAGAAAACTTCAGCTTTTAGGGGGTCTTTTTTAAAATCTCCCATGTGTTTCAGCATTTTTCAGGCGTTTTAGCCTAAATGGGTAAGGCAAACAACACCCTCCGCCCTCCGTTACTGGTATCACAGGGAATTAAACTAGTTGCACGGGAGTCAACAAGCTTGGTTAACAACCAAACGATGAAGGCGAGATGGAAAAAACCAACGATATCTCGCTGTGCAACGCAGGTCGTAGCAGAGTCCTCCTTGGTTAGCCGCAGCAGCTCTAACCAACGCCGCCAAAGTCTTTTCCTCTCCGGTGGAGTAGAAAGTCCCGAACTTCCAGTGGCACACAACTTTTCTCTGCCAGAGGATACCCGTGCCAATACTCAATAAAATACTAGTATTAAATACTAAGTATTGCGTCTACAGATATCACTCTTTTTTTTTGTTAAGCTCACGCACTCGTTGACCGCATCCCGGTGCAAGTGATTTGTGAAACTGCAAAATATCACCAGGGAACGTTTCCGCCAGAACACACCTCCTTTCGTCGAACCGCTGCTTCGGTTCGGGGGCGCAAGATCATTCCCTAATTTACCGACGTGTGGCCCAGGAGGGAAAAGAAAAAAAGTTGCAATCTAGCAACGACACATGCGCCAGTGAGAAAGTCAATTGCGCCGGATGCAAAATAGGGTCCACCATGTTGAAGTATTTTTTTTCGTTTTGGCAAGTAGGCTGTGCTAATAACGGCGATAATGTAGGCTATAGAACGTCGCCGGACCTCTCGGTTGTATGCGGACTCCACCGGCTGGAATCCTCCCGCTGCTTCGCCGCCGGAGGACTCCGCAAACGACTGAGAGGTAGGAACAATGTAGCGTTGGAGAAATGACAAGGACCCAGAGTGAACTGACAGCTGTCTACTGAAAACATATTTCATGAATGCCGCTGTCACGTTACAATTGTACCGGGGGCGAAAATTGTACCGGCCTACGTCATCGTTTGTTTACATCCTGACAACATGTTTCCAAACGACGAAATAACATAATACAGATAGCGGATCGCTTATCTGGTATTATGATAGATAGCGATAACAATTGTTTTATACTTATATTTGTATTGTATTTATTGTTTAATCGAAAACAATAAAAAAAATTGACCGCGAAACGGCGATCGCGTCAAATGACGTTTTGCTTTGCCCGCGTCAAATGACATTTGTCATTTGAGCGATCGCCCGTTTTGCGGGCAAATTTTTTTATTGTTTTCGATTCAAAACAATTAAATACAATACAAATATAAAGTAAAAACAATTGTTATCGCTATCTATCATAATACAGATAGCGATCCGCTATCTGTATTATGTTATTTCGTCGTTTGGAAACATGTTTTCTGCATCGCGTCGTCTGTTGCCGGGCAGGTTGTCAGGATGTAAACAAACGATGACGTAGGCCGGTACAATTTTCGCCCCCGGTACAATTTTATCCGCCTTTGTTTGGTGTTCATGGGACATAGAGGTCAACCGGAAGTGGCTCTATAACCATTTGTTGAAAGGCCTACAACACTACCTAGGGTAGCGGATTCAGCCATGCTCCGGCCATTATCCGATCTCTTAAAGGCCATGTACTTTTGGATAATTGCATTGTCCCATGTAAACGCACTGAATGTGCCATGTTCAACCAACAGAGACATCCCTAATACCCTTGCACACACACACACTCCCCAGTACACAACGGCGTTTCGCGGTTAAACTAGCCTGCCTGTACACACAATATCAATTAACACAATACGTATTAATATATGGGCACACTCTTTTGCTTACCGTTTTAGCTGTTACCGCCAAATTCAGTCCGAACCGGTGTAAAGTTTTCAAGCTACCCCCGTTTTCAAGCTACCCCCCGGTAGTTTGAAAACGTTTTCAGGCTACCGGGGGGGTAATTTGAAATCGTTTTCAAGCTACCCCCCCTGTTTTCAAAGTACCCCCCTTTGTACATGACAAGCCCACTCCCCACAAACCGTTTAAGCGCGAGATGCATGCGTGAAAATGATAGTATTCATGTCCGAAAGATAAGTCTTATGTGTGATTATAATATAGAATGTATACTTGGGTGATAATGTATTATTACACCGAGGCTAAAGCAAAGTTGGAATATAATGCTGATTTCCGTAACGAATGTGGTATATATACGTATACGTGTATATGTGGATTTGTTTCGCGCTAGAGATCTGAATTACTACCTTCTAATTACAAGTGACAGAGCAATTACCGGACAGTTTAGGGCTTTGATAATATTTTGACATGTATGAAATTGAGCCTCTATGGTGGGTGTGAGGATGTCCATTTTTGAGGATGTCCATGTCCTTTTTGTCGATATTTTAAAGCATAATCATTATCTATATGTATTTTGTTTAGGTGCGCGAAGCCCGCAACCACTGTTATACCTTAGGGGGTAGTTTGAAATCAAGGGGGTAATTTGAAAACGTTTTCAAGCTACCCCCGGGGTAACCTGAATCGATTTCATCCTACCCCCCGGTAGCCTGAAAACGTTTTCAAATTACCGGGGGGTAGGATTTATGGGGGGTAGTTTGAAATCGGTACACCCGGTCCAGGTCAGAATCTGCGTAGCCTGACGATGACGACACAGACCCACTTCGCGCATGCGCAAGCAGCTGTTGTCTGGAACCGTCAGAGCTAATAGAATCCTAGTCACCGCCTTTGTGTGATGGACAACCGCCGTCCTCCAATCAAGCCCTTGTATTTGAACGACGTTCCAAAATGACCAATCAGAATGGAGTTGCTCTTAAAGTACGCCGGGAGATGTAGAAAGTGCTTTTATCACACTTTTTCAACAGTTAATTGATCAGCATTGTTGATTGTTGGAACAACGTTATTTTTCTACTGATACATTTCAACAAAATGTTGTAGTCATGGTTGTAAAAATAATGTTGATTTGATATACACACTCAAAAATTTGTTGATTTTCAATGTTGAATCCATAGTGAGTTAACAACACAACCTTCGGTTGTCCATTTGGTGTCCAATGTTGTTTTGACGTTGAATTAATGTTTTCAAATAAACGGACATTATTTCAACAACATTTACACGTTTAATGTCAGTTCCAATGCCAGCTGGGATAGGACAGTGTGTATGATACAATTATTAAAACAATGTTTCAGTGTAGCCGATTAGAAAAACAGTATAGACCTACATTCCTTCCTCAAAGTCCCTGTAACAACGCACTCTCCCGGAGCATGCGGGAATCATGGCTGGATCCAGGCCATCTTGCCACCAAATTTAATGATGGTATAATTTTGCGTCACAAGCTATTTGCACATTGATGGAATGGTAACCTTTTCGGGTTAACGAACAAATACTCATTTCTCCAGATGGGGCCTGGATCTGCACATGGGTTCCGTCTCTGCAGCACACGATTCCAGGAATACGCGGACACCTGGCGGAACCGTTGCTTCATCGCCGCCGCCTCTTCTTCGTTTGGGAGTTGGACATAACGAGGGAGGCGGCGACTCAACGTCAGGGAAACCCTCCGGATAACCCGACAGGTGGTCGATCTTTGACCGCTGATCATATCGCCGAGTTGGTGCAACCGGCTTAATGGTTAGGTCGGACTTAGAACGCCAAGTTACGACCAGGCGTAGTTAAGACCAGGGTTACGCCCAGTTGGTGCAACCCAGCCCAAGGCACCGTGGGTGTAGTGGGGTAAACCAGGGCCTCGTGGGTCTAGTGGGGTAAATCGGGGCACCGTTGGTCTAGTGGGGTAAACTCGGAGACCGTTGGTCTAGTGGGGTAAACTGCTGGGACCTGACCAATTTTTAGATGATCAATATTTTAGGTTACGTCTGGTTATTACTGTATAATACAGATCAAATAATAATGATTGTTTGACTGATATCATTTGAGTAAATAAAGATCTCTGCGTGACGATTCGACACGTTGGGTGGTTCTCTAGGTGAACTCATGCTGTAGATCAGTGGTCATCACCAACCTCTCCAAGCCAATAATCACAGCCCAGTTCCAAATGTAAGACAACCTCTACCACTTGTGTCATTCCTGGGATCATTTGGAGAGCGGGCAGGTGAAGAACTGGATCAGGGGAGGGTACAGGCCTGGCAGAGTGGTCTACACCTCCGACGGTTAAGCAGCTCAGACCTTCCTTGGCAGCGTAGGCGTGCGTTCTTATCTCGAGCTCACCTCTCCTGCCACTCGGTTCTCTTGGACCGCTGATCTTCGACAAATACGCAAGATTTGCAGGGACATTCATTCCGCCTTGCTCCACTTAGCTGACCCCAACAGGGGGTTTTGCTTTCTTCAAAGAACCTACCCCTTAAGATTGTTTCAATGAAACTCCCCCCTGTTGATTTACTATCAAATACCCTACGGTAGTCATATTAAAGTTGCCTTCACATATGAAGGTTCATCCCTCATTCCATGTATCTCGGCTTAAGCCCGTTTCCATCAGCCCTCTGTCCCCCCCTTTTCACCGCCCGCATCATTGATGACCACCCAGCCTACACTGTCCGGCGACTGCTGGAAGTCTGCCGACGGGGCTGGGGTTACCAATACTTGGTAGACTGGGAGGGTTATGGTCCTAAGGACAGCCCTGCAGCAACATCTTTGACGCATCCTTAGTGCGGGATTTCCATAAGGAGCACCCGGATAGACCTGATGGGTAGCCTGGAGGCGCCCATTGAGGGGAGGGTACTTTTTCGGCCGTGGCTGTACCCAGCAGATACTCTGCTCTGTCTCCTCCTCTTGGGCAAGGTGTTGCCTTGTTTTCCAGCTCTAGACCTGTTGGCATTGCACACTTGCCTTCAATCTCTGGTCATCATCTCTGCCCTACTTTAACACATTTGTACTTCAGCCACTCAATCGCCAGAACGTTGCTTCAAACCCACAGTGTTTTCTTCCTGTTTCGTCATCTCTGTGTTCTCCTTGCCCCAGGATCCCCAACCCTGAACCTTCCAGTCATTCACCCTGTGTGCTCCTCTACCTGCAAACCTGCCAGTAGCCCTGCCTGCCTGTTATCCATCCTTTCCTGTCCACCTCCTATTTTTTCCATACTGCTCTCATCCTCCCTACAATAAACCTCTGGTTTAATTAAACCTCTGTTGTCTTGGTCTGCTCTTGGGTTCCTTCCATTCTATCGTAAATGAGAGACAGTTTGATCACACAGGGAACACAGACCATAGACATAGAGAGATTCGGTGTACAAAATAGAGATTTTTCATCTGAACAGTGTCGTGCAATTCCTCTACCAGATATTGCGTCTAAGGCAGATACGATTTCCGAACACAAAGGCACACAACTATTGGTCACATATATTTGTAATAATGTATAAACCATGATACATCACACATGCATCACAAACAATAGAAATAGGCATACAATACATTTAATCGGAGGCCTCAGATGGGTTTGCCCTGCGTCTCTCTAAAGTTGGCAAGGAGAGAGTCCACTGGCAATGGCTAAAGACAGGGAGTTCTTATACACTTATGTCAGGATCCTGAGAGCTACCCCGATAAACTATAGAATGGGTTAACCAGATGGTAAACTATCAATGAACCTCCTCAGGATGTCATAAAGGGGGTTGCGGCCTTGCCTTCTCAGATGGATCCCTTTGCTTCTCGATGCTCCCCAGAGGGTCAAAAAAACAGGCCCAAACCAACAAAAGGCAGCTAGTGAAACGGAATGTGAAAACAGATATACATCACACGAAGCACAGGTTAACATTTTAGACAACCCTGAAGAAGAGCAGGGTGGCAAGATCATACACGGAATAGTAAACAAAGCCTAAGTTCATAAAGCAAAACCTATCAACATCTGGATTTTCCATCACAACAGTAGCTCCAGTCTCACGCTGTTGAGGATGTAGCGAGAGAGAGAGCAGCAGGTTTTAAGACGGTGAGATGGAGACAGAGTGAGTCATTTCCACAGTCACAAAGGCTCCCACTCCTCCTCAAATTCTACATAGTAGTAGCTGATTTTAAATACAATTAAAATAAAGTGTAAATAAAGACGACTGCCATGCTCCACGAAAAAAACTATCTTAAATGTTCCGGAAAATAAAAAAAGTAATGGCATAAATAACCACAAAAGTATAATCCTTTTAGAAACGGCCCCCTACGAGAAACAAGGGAGATAAAGGATCACTCTTCTCTCCCGCGTTTCAAACAGAGTTCCACAAAAACTGTCTAGTCAGGGCCCCCTAAAGACTGACGGGTGAAGGGCCCTCAGTCACTAGTTTCTGCTGCTGGGCTGGGGGATTCTTTTTAGAGGGTCCTGAGGACAGATGTCTACAGCGCCTACTATTGGTCTCGGGGGGCGGGGTGGGTTTGCTCAGACCACATTGACTACAACACAGGCGAGGAAAAACAGAAACGACAAACCCGAAGGGTACCACCGCTGTACCTAGCTGGGGGTCATGCACAAATATTTAAGCACCAGCCGAAACTACCCTGAAGCTACTGGCACCACACTGAAATCACAAAACACCAGCAAACATATCCTCTCCATCTGCCTCTTTGAGGTTCATCACTAATTGTAATGCTCTGACTCACCATTGTGAGTTAAACTCTCAGGTAGGATGGCCTGCACTGGCCTTCCGTAGGCTCTGTCACTGGTACACTTTTAAGGCAATTCTTGGTTTGCCCCGATACTATCTATGTGTTCTTCTCAGCAGAAAAGTGGAGGAAAGTATTCTTTGCGTTCTCACAACTAATTTTACACTGCCGGTCCCTAATACCCATGGCAAAGGGGATTTTGTGTATTCTGCACCCAAGGCATGGAAAACATTGCAGGAAAAGTGGAAACTGACGAATGTATTCCATTAAAAGCTTTTAGCGGGGCTTTACTGCTTTAGTGGGGCCCTTGCTTGCCTTGCTTTAATGGGGCCCTCCTGCTTTAGCAGGGCCATCCTGCTCCAGCGGGCCCCCCCTGCTTTAGTGGGGCCCTACTGCTTTATTGGGGCCCTCCTGATCTCGCGGGGCCCTCCTACTCCAGCAAGGCCCTCTGCCTTCGCCGGTCGCTCCTCTTTCCAGCGGGGCCATCTTGCTTTAGAGCACTAAAGCAGGGGTCCCCGCTAAAGGCAGGAGGCCCCACTAAAACAGGAGGGCCCCACTGGAGCAGGAGGGCCACACTGGAGAATGAGGGCCCCACTAAAGCCGGAGAGCCCCACTGGAGAAGGAGGACCCCTGCTGGAGAAGGAGGGCCCCACTAAAGCAGGATGGCTCAGAGTGCTGGACAAAACCATTACAGCCATTAGTGTCCAAAGATAGACGGAAGGAAGTGGAAGTGGAATAAGTAAGAGGACAATACAAACAATAAAACAATTCCTGTGGGATAAACAGAGTAATAGACATCGATTAAATGTCAGCAATACTCTATATAATTAAGATATAATCGAAAGACCAATAAAAAAAGTAGAATAAATCGCTAAGTAAATGTTATATTAAATAGAAATGAACCAAAGTATTTTATATATTATCTACAATGGAGGTTTTTTTTAAATCAGGTGTGTATGTTGCGTACGAGTTACTCCAATACTAAGATCTACAAAATACACAAGAAATTACTAGAAGGAAAAAATGTTATCTTTATTATAATTACAATTGTTTGTAATTACCAACTTGTTAATAATGAGAGTTAGATAATCTTGTTTTCTTTACATGTTTTTTTCTATGTCAACAGGTTTTATTCATGAAGAAAGGCAAGCTCTTCGTAAACTAATAAGGATATTCAATAAAGAGCAGTGTTAATAAGGTTAATATGTTGATGTTGATGAATTAAAGGCAGATTCTTGTCAATGTTTTTGACGAGATCCTTTTTTTTTGCGTGACATTGATTCTCTCTTTCGATGAACTCTGTGTCAATCCTTTTTTTTTGCTGATTCTCTCTTGAATGTGATCACTCTGCAGCCAGGCTGTGTTGGCCAGCAGGGGGCTGAGGTGGGGCTAGAGCTCTCTAAAGGGCTCTGGTACCAAGCAAGCAAGCTCTGGTACCAAGATGCAAGGTTTCGCAAATAGTGCAATCACTGTATCAACTTTGGTAGATTAAATGTAACAAAACCATTTCTCCTGATAAAAGGTATTGGGTGTTTAAGACCCAAAATAATTATTTGTAACTTAGCATTCAAGTTATTATGAGTCTCCGGGTCAGTGATTAGGCTTTAGAAAACAAAGATTGGCTTGACTGTTTCATTTTATGGTGCAAAGAAAGACACACCAACACATTATCCTTCCATTATCAGAGAAAGATGATCCACAATCCCGTCCACACAGTGATTACAGAGCTGAGGTTGTTATGGGACCACAGTAGTTCAAAGGAACAATGTGGTTTGTTGTGCTATTGAGTAGAGCTGGACACATTACTTTCCATCAGTCTGACCTGAATAGGCCACTAGGTGGTTCTGTCATAGAAGCCACCATCCTACTGAACAGCCAAGGTGCTGTTGGCAAGACTTGAGAATTGTAAAGAGAGATAGAAGACAAGATCTTTAGATAAAAATGAGAACAAAAAAAAAAACCCTTCCCTTCCTCTCTGCTCCCCTCCCTCCCTGCGCCTCTCTCTGAGAAGTGTTGCCTTTATTCCTTGTGCTTGTCAGCGCATCAAAATAAGCAGTTGCCCCAGCTGTGCCGCGAAAGTAACTGATCCACCATTCCGCCAGTGTGACAACATTTTCAATACGAATACATGCATAATAAATTCACGTTAAATACATGCATCTCGGACAGAGAAACGCAGCTCTCCTCCCTGTACGCTGGCCCAGAGAGGCTGCAGAATGAGACTCGAGCAGGAGCATCATCCCACACCTGCGCACCTCGCTCCTCTGCCGTCGTTCCGCCGTCCAATCAGAGAACAGCACTGCGCGTATCCTCCGCAGCCTCGCTGGGTGCATCCACACACGCTGCTCCCTTTAACCAAAACACCTAGTGGCTGAAGGGGCAGAAGCCGAGATGAAGATCCAATTCTACGGACTGTGAGTGTTGGTTTGCATTTTCTTGTCTCTAAGTCTGTGTCGGTGTCCGGTGTGGCACGTGTGTGGTGTTTCTCTCGGTGGTTGTATGTGAACGTCACGTTTCTGGGAAAGGAAGCCTCCATCTGGCGTCTTGCGGTGCCTTCGTCGTCCGGTGCGCGTCGTCTACCGCAAGCTGCGACAAGCGCAGTGCCGGATGACAGCCGGGGCTGCCGTTCTATGGTCCCGATACAATCATCAGCCATGTCCGCATATGCTTTCAGCAATGCCTGCAAGCTTCTAAATGACTGACGAAGGAGATGCCTGGTCTTGGAATGATGGATCGGACGATGACGCGGAACAGTCAAGCTTGACGAAATAATTGTGGAGAGGAGGAAAGATATGCATCTCTGATTCTCTCCCTGATTATTTATTGGTGTCTTTCTTACGATGGTTTAAGAATGATGCAGTAACTGAATATGGCATCTGTGAAGCTATTTGCTGGGATCCGCTCGCACACACACCTAAACACACACACCACACACACACACACACACACACACACACACACACACACACACACACACACACACACAACACACAACACACACCACACACACACCACACACACCAACACACACACAGAGAGAGAGAAGAGTTGTGGTGTGTTGCGGGGATGTTTTCGTCCTATTTTCCTCCTGTGCGGGGTGGATCAGGGGCGCAGTGCAGTGCGAATCGCCTGCACAGTTTACGGCACCAGGGATGCACTATGCGCCTGGTCATTCAAGGCCATCATATATGTGTTAGGAAGAATTTAAGATGCTTTGCCCTACCCAGTGTAAACAAGATTTGTCGCCAGTGCTGAAATGGTTATTAGATGGAGGAAGGCGTTAGGAAAAGATAGCATGCTGAAAATCAACTCATTGCTTTCATAATACAACTTTCATTATTTTCCATGGCTGTGGTCTGACTGAGTCTGTATTATTGGTAACATTTCTACACAACATCATCAACACATGATTGGGTAACGGTTAGTTGCAGCGCAGCCCTAGAAGATACCAGAGCAAGCCTGCTTCTTTTCACATCGTCCCCTTTCTATGTTCTATTGCACAGGGGAAAAGGGGGGGCAATAAAAGATAATGCAGTGTATGAAATCTATTTTAATAGTGTATTAATATTTACGTGTTTCTTGTATAGTGATCCGCACTTGACACACACTTGACTTCATAGGGGCGCCTGGGGAATCCTCCATGGGAATAAACATCTTAAAGCAGCGTTATTGAGCAGTTTGAGAAGCCAGATGCCAGACCTTGCACAACTTCCTTTGGGACACTTACATGATTAGAACATGCTTTATATAAACACTTGGCTGATTGCACTCCAAAACTCGATCGCAGATTACATCAAAATCGTCCCTCTAATATCCCTCTCTTTCACTCTCAGTATAGGCCAATAAGTGGATGCATAGAAACATGCACTTGTATTGTGAAACTTGAGTTTAGTCTGTATGGGTCTGTGTGGGGTTGGATTGACTCAATGTATATTTCAGCTATCCCTAGTTGGAACCAACTGTAGTCACATGCTAGCACCAGAACATCTGTTGACTGTTAATTTGTCATTGTTCATTTAACGATTATTCTTAGTAAGAAGATGTGGCTCTCATGCTATAGTTACTGCTCCCGACCCTATGAACCTAGAAGGGCCGGGGCAAACAGGAGGCTCCCCCAGGTTCACACCGTTAGCGGCCCATCGCTAGCATGCACCACTTAAGGATGCCTATTAGAGCATGGCATCGATAACATGTAATTCATTACAATCGCATTGTTTCTATATCTCATCTTCTCTCCCCATCCTCTATGTAGTTTTTGTTCTATCGCCTGACATATTATCTGTAAGGGAATATAAGTGGTGTGTGACTTGGTGTGTGTGTTATGTGTGTGGTGTGTGTGCGGGTGTGTGGTTTGTTGTGTGTGTGTGGTGTGTGTGGTGTGTGTTCAGCTTGTGGAAAGACTATTCCTTTGTCATCTCATTGCTTTAAAAAGTTCTCTCAAACAAATCATGATGCTTTGACTTTGACTTGGCTATCAGTCAAAGTACAAAAATGGTGAGTAGTGTTTCAGAATCGAGCGCCAGGAAATAGCAGAGGGTGAATGTAATCGACAAATAGTAAGCACACGTTTGTGGTGTTTGGTAGCCTGCAAGTTGCAATAATGTGATCACAGTTATATTTTGTTGTGGTTGCAGTCTTCCCTACTCAAAGATCGTCCTCCATCGCTATATATAACCTACAACAGTCTTATTCCGCTAGGGAAACAACCCCTGCTCAAGGTGGAGATATTTATCCTTTACTCTCACATCCTCTTGCTACCCTTCTGACATGTTATTTGACAAAGTTAGTATTTGACGACCGGGTTACCGAGTTTCAGTTCTTAAAACTGGACACAATGGATATTCTTACCAAATACAATAATGCTCCCCCCTCTATATCTGCATCTGAAAATCAAGTGGTTTATGCTAGCGGGTTTACCCTCAGCCTACATGTTGCCTACCTCATAGGAGCTTTAAGGTGGAGGTGCCAGGGCCGTGCGTGCTCATGTTTACACGCGACAACTATGAGGTGACTGAGTGATATCGGTGTTGTTTTTGATGTAGCGTGACTGGAGTTCCTCACTCTGCACAGTTCCTCTGCCTTCCCATTCCGTACTCCCGTAAACATCTGACTCCAAGATTGGGGGTAAAGACTTGTGTCAGGCGGTACCTTCTGGGGACCGATGCGAGGCTTCATCTGAGACACACGATTAAAGCACTCGAACACGGTCCTGCAAGGATATCCAGCATATGCATTCAGTTCTGTCCTGTCTACCTAATCTAGCTACTCTTATCTATCTTATGTTTACTTATTCAAGACTCCAGAGGCCAGACATTAACAATTCTCTGCCGGAAAAGCATCTGTAGCACTGACCATGGTACACGGCCACCCAGCTAGTGGCCCACATCCAATTACTAGCATGTAACACTGCACTATCTTATGGACATTCCTCCAAAAGACACTGCAGGTGGTAGTGATGTGTAATTCAAGTTGCATATTAATGCATGTATATTGTCTGGTAACACCCATGTAGGAGATATCTCCGCGAAGTGGCAGTGATTAGCTGTTTTAACCTATGCAGTATTAACTTCAAACTATGCGAAGATGCAACAGGTGTGCAGCCTCTCCGAGGACGTGTCAGCCACCACGCCAGTTTTTTTCAGGTGCGGGGATGTTCTACATAATTACGCTTGATACTAGAGTTTTTTTGTAAAACATCCTGGGTGGGTGCTTCTAAACACACACCCTGCCAGCGGTGTTTTTTTCGACCCTCGGGTGGTTTCAGTAGAAAGTTCACTCGCCAGAAAACTGCAGTCAGGCAGTTTTTTGACACTGACCAACTGAACGAGAACCTACATCACCAGGACAAGTCCATCACTAAACACGTTCTGTTTAAATATGGCTTCCTCTCCTCATTTGTCGGTGTCTACACTTATTATTGAAGGCGCAACATGAGCAAAGTTTTCAAATGACTTCTGCTCGATCTCTGAAATACGCGCTGAAACGTGATATCAAACGTAGCTCGTATTAAACATTATGAAATAGCCCTACTGCTTGCCGCGTCCTCCGTGGCCCCATTATATTGCACCCACAAACGGGCAAGGTTCAGCGTTGATCGTCGTGCAAGTCCTCTAACACCAAAAAACAAGGGGTAATTTTCTTCATCTCGACATTCTCTTTTTGGTACTGATTACTAAGTAGGTACGCCAAACCACTTTGATACGCGACCGAAACAGTGTCCGACGTTACACCGATCTCGAATGCTCTAAAAAAGACAACGTCAGTCTTTTAGTTGTAAAAAAACGCTCGCTCAGGTGTTTTTATAATATAAAAAAAACTGCCCTGTGTGAAACACGCCCTCATTCAGCCCCAGAGTCCACCAGACTCTTCGACCAGGAGGGCATGAAAGCCACCATCATCACCAAAAAAAACAACCTGATGTGACAAATCGAATCCTAAGTGGGCTTCTAGTACATTTAAACTCTGATCGCGACGTTTGCGTCTTTGTCCGATCC
>OLKM01006120.1:0-15071 GCA_900291075.1 Melanogrammus aeglefinus | reverse complement strand
TGCAGTGTCAGATGTTGGTTTACGCTGCTCCGTGAATGGCCCCAGGCATCCAGCTCCTTTACCCACTTTTTACCGCCTTTTCTTCGTATGTGTCCGTTAACTTACCTACTTAATTCATCATCACTTACATGCTATTGATCTAGGGCTGGTTTAAGATTCCACTTTGTCGCCGTACCTTTTTTAGTTTCTTTTTACACCTGTTGTTCTCTCTCTTTTGACTTCATGTCTCTGCCCGGTTCCCTTTGGACCTGTTTGCCCAGCCTGTATTTTCACCGCATAGACTGTACTGATCATTACTGGTCTTGTGCTCACAATGCTCATGTCTGGCTGCTGCCCTGTTTCCTGTGCCCTCTATCGCGGCACCTCGATATCGTGCCGCCATTACTAGTGTCTTTCACCGCTTATTTTATCTGTTGCCTGGTCGACGTCTACGCAGCGGGACATTCTGTGCCTCTGCTCCCTCGATTGGCACTGCGTGGCCCAGGACCAGCTCTTGCACTTGTGTGTTTTTGTGTTAGTTTGCTCTTGTCCTGTTTTGCAACATGTCCCTGTAGCCTACTCCGTTCATTCACCACGCCCCTAACACGGTATTGTTTTCGTACTGCCTTGTATCCCCTTGTACAGTTCGCCTGGCTGCTCTCGTTCCTGTTCGCCCCTCTGACGACTTTACCGCCACGGTGTGTACGTGACGTGCCACCACTTATAATCACTTCAGTATTATGCTCTTTCATATTAGTATCCATGCACCATCTCTATGAGCACGCAGTAGACACTTGTTTCCCTTGCATCTCTTCCCATCCGTTTAGATATTATCCTCCACCCCATTTGTTTAGCTTTAGGTGACTGGCGCTTTTCTATTTTTCTCTTTACATCCCGGCCTTGGTAATGCAAGTTCTATCTTGTTCCAATGGATTCTGTCCCTTTCTCCCGCCTGCCGCCCGCCGGAGACCATGGGCCACAGTTTCTCGACTGCGTTTGGAGTAGTCCCTCTTCGCCATTGTGGTTTACACCACGGCAGCCAGTGTCGTGCACGTCCAGCATTGTTTTCGGCTACGGGTCGCCTCCTTACATTCTCTTTCTTTCCTCACAGCTTTTCCTTGAACCCTTAGATGGACACCTCACTAGGTCGCCAGTGTGACGCGATGATAGGCTGGCATTGTGCTGCACACGGCTGATGCCTTGTGGTGTGTCTTAGCAGGGTTAACTGCGAGGCGATTACGACGTTATCCCGTCACATCCCCTTTTTTTACTTGTGGTTCAGACAGAGGTGGTAGGGAGCCGGCAGATGTGACGTTTTTTGCCGTTGAAATCTGCTGGTGCCAACCTCCACACATTTCCGAGAGGTCACTGCCTCAGCGGCCTGTTCCGCGTCACTTTGCATACTCTGTGTTGCTCCATGCAGGCTACTCTACTCCGAGCCTCGACCTTCTTCACGCGCACTGATACAGTCTGTTCAGGCCCCAGTGCACGGCATGGTTTTACCTCACGTTCAGCCCCCTGTTCCCACTTCCTATTTATCGGACATGCATCCAGGTTCATGCACTTCACTATGCACTTGTTGATATTGGTCAGTCTGTTTGACATTGAGCACACTGACTTGATGCTTCTCTTTACTGTTCTGCCGCGGATTGTGGGCCGCCTTAGCTCCTTTCCTTTCCTGCGATGGTCCCTGTGTACCTATCCTCGAATTCACTCCCATAGAGGCGCATTGAGCATCCTAACCCTCAGGTTTTTCCGTAAAGCTTTTGACCCGCTTCGTCGCATTATTTTCCTCCTTATTCAGGGCCTCCAGCCTGCGACACTGGTGATTTTTGCGCCACCATCTGTGACAGTGCGCGTACAATTTCACTCTACTCGCGCATGCGCGCCCAGTATTGCCGATTTTTTTTTTTTTTTTGCTGACCACTTTACAGTCCCTATTGGCGGTATGGCCTGAGCTGTTTGTAGCGCCATTTTACTGCCCACAGGAGAACAGCTGGCCACCTGGTGTGCAGCGCGGGGGGGGGGGGGGGGGGGGGGGGGGCGCTGACCATGTGATAGGCTCAATGTGCCACAGCGGCGGGTCTTTGCGTTAATCGCCGCGTCACTCACGATTCCCATACCGGCATCACCATGCAACATGGCGGCGCAGCGACTTCAGCTCGTACTTTCTACCACAGTCAGTTCCTATGTCCACCATGACCATTGCCCCAACGTGCAGTCTGAACCCCTCTTTTTCGGACGTGTTCTAGGCCCAGTTCTGTGCTTACTTGTTCTGTTCTTGTACCAGGATCACTATTCACTTTGTCTTTTCAGCTGTTTCACTGGTTACTGTTACTGTTGCCATCTTGATTTTATACGTTGTAAGTTTCTGCTTTCTTGTCAGTATTATCCTATAAGTGCCCATTCTAGGACCCCTTTGCGTTGATTTCGCGGTGTGCGCTCCTAACTTATCTGCTTGCGCCTCACTTTCAGTTTAGGGAACTGGTGCTCCTAGTGATGTTCGTCTGGGCCTCACTTGCCACCCATCCAGTAGCTTAACACACTGCATATTCTCAGCCTTGCCACAGTTTCATTGGCTTCTCCCCTTCGAGGTCTACCCTGGTGTTCCGGGCGACACCCTCACCCCCAGCCGACGACCAGTTGTGGACCAGTGCCTCCTCCGCATTTAGTTTCCACATCCACTACGTATTGTGCTCATACCATATTGCTGTAGACCTGTTACCTTCTTTGCTATCTTGCCTCAGCTCATACTCTTTTGGCCCGCAGTTTCATCTCACTCGACTGTTTTCCTGGTTCATCAGGTTACCTACACTTCCACTCCCTTCAACATTGACTCTATATGCACATGTCACATGACCCGTGGTTTTTTTTACCTTGGCCCGATCACTCAGGCATGTTTGCAGAGCCCACCCGGCCGGCAGACCAGGCCCCTGATCCCTTCATGTTAATGTCTTGTACTTTTGTCACTCTATTGCTGGCGCTGTTTTGCCATAAGGAGTCGCGACGCGTCATTCTATGCTGCTTATTTAAGTGCCTGCTTCATTTGGTGCTGCAACTACCCCTACTGTTTTGTAGTTATATAGGACTTTGGTTTTCTGGTTTGACGTGTAGTTATCCCGTTTACTGGTCTAACCCCGACATTAGTGTCCTTCCAGTGTTTTCTTACAGCGCTTTGCCTAGTGGCGTTCCAATCTAATTGTCTGATTCAGTTCACTTCCTGACCTTTCTTTGTGCTTTTTGTCGTGCCCTTCATTAGACTTGCTCCTTTTTGCTTCAATTTAGTTTACATTTCCTGTATATTCTTGAGCATCTTCCTTCTGTCTGGAGGTTTGTTTAATGTCTGTTACATGTGTTCCGTGCATCCCAGTCATTGTTCTCATTCAGCTGTTTGCAAACTGTTCATTGTTTATTGTCCATTCCTCCACCTTGTTTAATTGCCCATAGGTCTGGGCTTAGTGGGGGGACTGCTAGCAAGTAAAGGTATCAGTTGATGAGCTGCGTCCCAGTGATGTTTAGTATCGTCAATTAACAGGGCAGAAGGCCTCCGGAAAACGGAGAGGCGCAACAAACCAATTCCGCCTAAAATAAAGATAAAAGGCCCTTTCGCCCTGGAAGAAGGTGGTCCTCCCGCATGCTGTTTCCGGCCCTCGGTGAAGCTACCACCAACAGCCAGTTGAACCGTAACCCTGACCGTCCAGACAGCTGCAACGTCCACCGAGATCTCCACCAGTCAAGGCAGATGCCTCTCGTCGTCTCAATGAAGGAGGGGGAGGGTGGGTTGGCGGTCACCCTGGGGAGGTTTTGGGACAATGGGGTTTTGTTTTTTTATTTTTGGGTATGGTAACGACAAGAGTTTGAGTTGATCTGATTGGATAGCGTACCTGGTCGAGTTTATGCTATGAGTAGTTTGGAATGGGGGGGGGATTTTTTGGCGTAATGCTGGATGGCTGTAAGCAGCCTTAACTGGAAGAGTCTGAATCAGGGCTTGGTAAGGCTGCCACACCTGTTCACATTTGAGAATCAGTGTGCACCGGGTAAAACCCAGTCGTCTCCATCACAGTTTGACCCATTTGTAATGTTCACTTTAACCCCAACTTTTTAGAAAATTGGAATCTTACACATGAAATAACACGCATAATTGTCGTGGTGCCATAAAGTCCCTCGATGGTGTGCAGCACAGCCATAAGGGATGAATGTTGCCATGGACCTTGTTACAGCCATGTGATATTGTGAGAATAACACATCCCTTACTGCACAAACGATTTGCCACATTGCTTATTAGGCTACTGAGATTAGTTATTTTTTATTTTAGTAAAATTAGGGAATCAACAATTGTTTTAGTCAAAACTTTTTGGGGGGGGAAATTAACCAGTGTGTACAAGTTTGAATACGTTGTGGGCAACGGTCCAGAACATTCACAACGACCAAAATCATATGTAAATGCAATTCTTGCTTATTAAATGTGAAGAATTTCCCTCGTGGCCACATTTAGTATACTTGCACCTGGTGTCCTTTAATGCACCGCTGAAGCGACCAGTATCACTTCTGCTTTCCAAGGGCTTTTTATTAGGCCTGTGGGTGATACTTAGTGGGTCCTGGCTGAACAGAACCTGTCCCGCTAACGTGTTCTAAACAGCGACTCCTACTTCCTCTTTGCCCTAAAAAATTGTTACTTGTGAACTACGCCAGCTCGCATGAAATCAAAATATGGAACACTTCGCTAACATAGTTATCTTTAGGTTACGATTTAAATGGGTGAGATTCAATAACGTAATCATGGGTCTTATTGGGCGGCGCAATTGAAACAGAAATAACCTTTCTGAATGGATTTCTCATGTTTTTCTGACTATTTTTTTGGATTTTCTTTCATGCTCTATAGGGTCCCGGTGTGATTGTGTTTTGTGTGGCTTGTTGACAGCAAAAAGACGGTGGTGTCCGCAGTAAGCGAGGACACGCGTTTCTCAGCTACTTTGACCTATTTTGGAGACGAGAGGATGGGGAGAAAGAGACAGAGGAGTAGGAGACAGGGAAGAAAGAGAGACCAGAGGAGCTAGAGGGGTCGATTGGAACAACAAATAGTGAGAGGGGAGAGAAGCGCAGAGGAGATGGGTGCGCCAGGAGATAAGGAGATTATATGGTAGACAGAAAGACAGGGGATAATAGTGAGACAGAGAGGGGAGACACGAGAAGATTGGAGCAGAGATATAGGGGGACATGAAGAGATAAAGAAGACGGAGAGGAGATAGTGAGAGGAGAAGATTGGGCGAGACAGGAATGAATCGTGAGACCATATAGATAGGGAGACAGAGAGATAGGGAGAGCAGAGCGGGGGAGAGATGCAGGCAGAATACATTGCATACTTATTATATAATCTGAAGTGGGAGGAGAAGATTGCGTGAGACAGGAGCATTATCTGGCATATCAGAGAGGTGAGACAGAGAGATAGGGAGACAGAGGAGGGGTGAGAGATCAGAGCAGATTACATTGCCACATTTTCAAAAGATATATTGACAGCCTATAATTTACTTCTGGACAGGGGAAAATACCATGCAAATGGTAATCTCTAGCACTCTCATCCCTTGGGGGGGAGGGGTGTTCATGGAGCACTTTCCTGAAAACAGCTCAAAACAAAAATGGTCTCAGTTATGAACGCTCATGCACGGTTGCGCTGAAAGTGAACTCTTTGGAAGATGCTGAACAGACTTTAGACCCCTTTATACAGGCTATACGATCATTGCCTAAGCTGGCCAATAGTGACACCTAGCGGATCTGGGGGGAAATTACCTCGATGAATGGGATGAATAAAAATGCACGTGGTTGAAGGAGGTTGTAGTTGCTAAATGTAATCGACCAACCCAATATCTTATTTCCTACATTTTAGCGAATTAAGTGTAGGCCTACACAGACATCCCATGAATTACATTAAGAGTGATTCACAGTAATGGCAGTTTAACTTCTGGGATATTCGCCATCTGAATAATTTAAATTCAGATGCACATTGGAAATGCATTGAATTGTGTGTATCTGCGATGCGATGTGATGAAATTCGCAGTGCCATCACTGAAGCCAAGACGCTATAAATACTGATACTTCGATCGAACCCTCCTTTTATAGACCGTCTGCCAGGTTTCTTTGGGCATCAAAGTTGTTACTTTGGAAGATGTTGTTCAATAAAATGGTACGGCTGAGTACCATAGGTGTACACGTTATTAATGCTGAATCAGCGAAAAAAATGACATCTGCCCTGGATTACACATGTTGTTTGTGGATTAAAATGCGGCCTCACACACAAAACCTAACATTATCAAACTTCTTCGCGAAATTATTTTGTTTTCTTTGCATAAAAAAATTATAATTTAAATCCCCAACAACATATGTTTAATCCAGGGCATATAAAGACTGGGAACAGCAAATGATTACTTGCTCTCAAAAGGCTGTGCACAACTCGCGTGACGTACTTCCGTTTTCCCCGGGTGTCGGCAGAAGAGTTTCCGGTTTTTTTCCTGCTTCACTACTACAGCGGTGAATATGAATCAAAACGAACAAATGAGAGCTACTGTACGAAAGAAGAAAAAAAATAACATGAGGGATGGGTTTAAGTTGCAGAAGGTTGTAGGGGACTCAAATGAGCATCGTTGTGTGCGAAGGTAATGTTAGGTAACCAGAATATGAATAAATGTATTGTTGATACTGCCCGGATGTCTGCTGAGTCTACTTCTCATTCAATGGACCCAAAAATCAACTCACTACATTCAATGTTGCATCATAAATTTATACCAGTAAATAAACATTTACATTACATTTCATTAGGTAACATTACATCTATTCCATTGCATTAACAGTCCACTACATTACATCACTTTACATTGCCAGTGGTGACTGGATTCCACATTACATGCATTTCTGCATGTAGACATGGAAATAAAACCCGTCTACTTTGTCCCTGATGAAATCTAACATGTCACTGTCTCTGTAAATTCTTTGAACTAGTATGTCTTCCTCAGCTGAGAAAACAAAGTCACACCAATTCATCCCTGTGATTAGCATTTGCCCTTGTACTTGTGAATAGTACGCATGTTATGGTTTGAGCTCCAGTATACCTGCATTCATTTTGAGGTATGGGCAATCAACATAACTTTTAACATTTGGACACTTCATTTCAATCAGACCAAACTGACAAGCCTCTGAAGGGTCAAACATTAGGCCATCTGGAGAAGCCCCCAACCAAGGAGCGTCAGGGTGAATTACAAATCCACAGGGGTAGTCTTCATCTGACAGTACTCCCAGATGGCATCTGCCTCCATTGCAAGCCCCCTCTTCATAGCTGCAGTCTGACGGGTCCCCTGCAGTATCCGGTTAGCCAGAGTGTCTTCGGTGCCCTCTCTAAACCGTGAGGCAGTCTGGGCCTTCTTAGCTGATGCCATTCACCACATGCACTTTGTTGTCTGGTAGCACACTCATATTTGTGTGCTATGTTGATCGGGCCTGGCTTTATACCCGATCAAGTTAGGCAGGATATAGTTCAGAAAATACCACCAACACGTATGACTGTGGAATAGATATGCTTTTTTCTTTACTTACCAACGTTCTCGGCTTGTGCCACTGTTGTTCTCCCTCGGTACAGCTTAGTACAGGGGGGACCACTGACACCTTCAGCTGAGAATAACGTGCTGACTGGAATAGCAAAGCCACACAGTGGTTACACAAAGCTGCTCCAGCCACACATGTGCAGCTGTGATGCATCAGCTCCACAGGACTGGAATCTTTCAGTACCACCTGTAAAAGTAAAGTGTCATAGTTAATACTTATCAATCTTGGCTTGTTTTATTGTTTAATCATTCTTTTAGGACACAATCTGGGTTTGTTTTGGGGGTTTTTTTCCCCAATAATTTTTACGTCTCATAACCACTAAGCAAGTGTGTGTGTGTGTGTGTGTGTGTGTGTGTGTGTGTGTGTGTGTGTGTGTGTGTGTGTGTGTGTGACAATATTTCAACTGCACTGAATCAATATCCCTAATTGATTTAATGTGATTCATGGTAGCCAGCTTACATCTTAAATGAAGGACTGAGTTTAGAAAAAACATAGCTAATAACAACAGTGAGAGGCATGCACAAAGACATGGTGAAAAAATATTAATAGGAACACAGTCAAGCAGTAACTCATAAACTTACCTGCCTTCTCTACTGTAAGGTGAATTGCAGTTTTTTAATAACACAATAACATGAACGCATGCAGTAACCCAGTGGGGGACCAGCAAGGTAAATTTACCTGTTAACCACTCTTTTCATTGTGAGCAAATGTAAGAGTTACATGAAACATCTATGACCTTAGCTAAGTCCGCAACAACATCGGGAACACTGGGGTTTTCAAGCAACCGCCGTCTTATCTATCCAAGCTTCACCACCATACACTCAAACTGTGAGGCTTCTCGGCTTTCCTCATCGATCTGTGACACAGTGCCCTGACAACAACTTCACCCGTGCCCTGATCTTTGCCCGACACTGAGAGAGACATAGAGTGAACACAGTCAGTAAAACAACAAACAATTTAGTAATACGAAAACAATCGCAAAAGCTTTTAAAAATAGCACGTCGCTAACGTTAGCTGGTCGGCTAACAACAACAACATAATCTACTTACCCTCATACTGGTGCACGTAACTTGATATATAAAGACGAAAGCCCTTCTCTCGCTTGATTGGGGGAGCAGGGGAGTGGGCATCAACAATGCGGTGGACATCGTTTACCGAGATTTTTGGAAGATTTTGCAGGCATCTTGAAAAGTTCATTATGGCGAATGAAGCAGGAAGATAACCGGAAACTCTTCTGCCGACAATCAGGGAAAGCGGAAGTACGTCACGGGACTTGTGCACAGAGCCTATTTTGGAAGTAAGGGAAGGTTTACGTAAATTCACGTAAGAGCTTCCGAACCTCCGAGCTGTTTTGAAGGCGGCATATGCTCGTCAGGTTGTGTCGCATTGTGATGACGCCATTTCCAAAGAGTATTAATATAATTGAGAGAAGGCTCCTCATGTCCCGGGGCCACTACGAACGGTCAAATCTCGTAACCTTTATGCCTCCTTTCCTTAACCTTTGTGGAAAACTTGATCGGGTCAAGGAGAGATGATAAGGAGCTTCCTTTCGAACATAGGAAAAGACAGCACTGTTTAAAATTAATTCGACTCCACTCTTCCTAACTGATGTCAATGCGCGACGGCGGGTATTGTCGACCTCTACTACAATTTTCCGAAAATTGGAGTGCTCTTTGAGCCATGCGTTCTTGTCGTATTGATTTCAGTCAGGTTATCGCCAACAGTGACAATCACTTAGGTCGGACTTGGCCAACTGAAATATTTTAGGCCACTTGAATTCCAATTCACATGAGGAAAGAAAAAGAGGCTAAACTTATGTTGATATTGACATTAACTGCCCCCAGTAGTCTTTCTTAAATGTGAAGTTGGCATTTTATTTTCTTATGGTGTATTGTATGTGCTTGCTAACCAGCAATAAATGAATTCATTTATATTCAAATAATTATGTTTCTGGAATTGGTATCCATTATTATCAATTGTATTTTCTTCTCTTCTATTCTTCTGCTTTACCGCGTCTTTGCGTAGAGTAAACTTCATCGGTGGCATGTTGCTTTAAATATTGCAGCCGTAAAGGATTATGGGTTACCACTATCTCATTTCCTTTCGCAAAGGAAGCTCAGGATTAACCTATGCTAAAAGGGGAGAAGGGGTTAAAGGAAGCATCGAGGCTCCTTTCCTAAGCATTTTTAGAATTCGAACCACCTTACTCCAAAGCACTACCGGGTGATCTCCATAGGAAGGAAATTTCGCCATGAAAAAAAAATTTCATCCCTGTTTTTTTTAATTTAACTTAAAATACACCTGAACGTTACCATCGTTTACTTTACATTTAAAAAACTACTTTTCCTATATTGTTAAACATACAAGTTATTTACAAATATGGAAGAATTGCATTTAAATAGTAATTATTTAAGTATCGTTGAGGGTGAGATAATTGGGGTGGATGCTCTTTGGTTGAAGCCTGATAGAGCGTTGGATTGTGGTGCGTGTGGTGATTTTGAGGTCCAGGGACTCCAACCCTTCAGTTCATTGAGGAGCCTTTGAGGAGTGAATAGTCTTCCCTCTCTCCAGATATATAAAAGAAGAGTCCTGCTCTAGGGATCCTGATAGTGAGCGGTCTTCCTCTCTCCAGATGTATACAAATGGGTCTAGGTACCCTGATAGTAAGCGGTCTTCCTCTCTCCAGGTGTATGCAGATGGGTCTTGTTAACCGTATAGTGTGCTAGTGGGCTTTGCATCATGTGTCCAGGTGGTCCAAATTTCCTGTGGTGATTTCGGCTGAATGAAAGCATGTCCGTCTTTACTGCAGAGATGATCGCGTTGCATTGGGCCCTGAATTTGTTTGTCCACCAAAAGGGGTGATAGGTCTGAATACTGCTGGGGCTCGTGGGGCCAAACAGGCCACCAGCAGCACGTCCTGATATTCTTGCAGACTTGCTGGAAATTGTACACTATGTGCAAAGGCAGGGTGTCAGGTGGGGTTCTTGTGGGTCCCTGTGTCCCCTCATGAGTGGATGGGGTACAGTGGGTGGACAGATGGAGCGTTAAAGGTGTCCTTGGAGTCTGAGCATGTTGGGATGTCCATTTCTTATGGTGTGACTGGGATCAGGAGAAAGGAAATGTGGAGAGGAATGTGCCAAGCCTGGCAGAGGGTCCAGGATTATGGGGTTACGGGGAAGGGATACGTATTTAAAATACAACAGTCGGTTGGGATGGGAGGGTTTGGCTTAGTGGGCTGGATAGGGCAGGGGTCCGTACTGGCCCTCAATGAGGTTGTTGTGGTGGACTGCCGTTTTAGAGCGATCATAGGAAGATACTGGCAGCCATTTACCAAGCATATATTCCATGAGACAAGGGATGTACATGATTATTATAGGGAAACGTTCACATCATGGGCAGTAACAACAAAGGGAAGGAGAGGGAGGGACACTTGTAGAGAGTTTAGGATTGGCTGAAGAGAACATGTGAATTTAGATTACAGTAGTGGACGAGTCTGCAAAGCTATATGACAGTTAAAGGAACTAGGGGATCTACACAAGAAAGAAGTCAGTAGATTGACGTGGCCTCATGCCACTACATTGGCAATGTAAATGCAAACTATCTTAACCCCTTTAAATTAGAGAGAGAAAGGGAGACATCTCTTGGTTCAAGGAGGATCTATACTAATTCATTTTAAATTGGCTAGTAATAATATAAGCAAGGATTATATCATTTCCGGTTCCAATGGTTCAAATATAACAACATATTTTATATACACCTTTGAGAATGTAGTCGTTCTGCAACGGAATGCATGTTTTCCACAGCAGCAATAGCCATAAAAATGAAGTAAAAAAATTACATTTACATTTACAATTTAGGGCATTTAGCAGACGCTTTTATCCCAAAGCGACTTACAATAAGTACATTTGTCATAAGAAGTGCAACAATATAATCGCTTATCCGGTACAGTAAGGATGTTCATAGAACAAGTGCAAGGTACAACACATCACTAGGCTAACCATTCCCCGTGTTACGAGCAATGATAGCAGCTACTGCAGTTTGCTACACAGTTTAAAGTAACTATAATTACAATACAACAACAACACGAATATCAGTGTACAATGGTGGCCAGAGGGGGGATGGGGGCTATGCAGAGTCGAGGTGGACTCTGAACAGGTGAGTCTTGAGTCTTTTTCGGAAGATAGTGAGCGACTCTGCGGTCCTGAGAACGGCAGGGAGCTCGTTCCACCACTGAGGTCCCAAAACCGAGAAGAGTTGTGACTTTGCTGAACGACCTTTGCTAGCTCTTAGCGATGGCGGTACCAGACGTCCAGCTGAGGTAGTTGAGCGGAGGGATCGAGCTGGGGTGTGTGGCTTTAGCAATGCTTGGAGGTAGGCAGGGGCAGTTCCATCGACTGCCTTGTATGCCAGTACCATCGTCTTAAATTTGATGCGAGCTATTACAGGGAGCCAGTGGAGGTCCCGGAAGAGGGGGGTCACATGGGAAAACTTCGTTAGGTTGAACACGAGGTGCGCTCTGCCGCATTCTGATGCGCTGCAAAAGGTTTTAATCGCAGAGGCAGGAAGTCCAGCCAGGAGTGAGTTGTAGTTAGTCGAGGCGGGAGAATGACCAGTGATTGAACTAGAAGCTGAGCTGCTTTCCCTTGGTGAGGAAGGGCCGGATACTGCGGATGTTGTAAAGTGCATCTGCAGCCGATCGGGCTACCCGCAGTGATGTTTGCGGTGCAGCATAACTGATTGTCCAATACCACACCGAGGTTTCTGGCAGTTGGAGAAGCAGATACAGTGATGTTCTCAACGGTGACCAGTAAGTCCATGTGTGGGCAATCTTTCCCTGGGATTAGGAGGAGCTCGGTTTTGTTGAGGTTAAGCCTCAGGTGATGGGCAGTTGTCCAGGTGCTGATGTCCGCCAGACTTTCCGATATGCGTGTTGCAGGTGTTCAGGACTTTATCCGATGAGGGGAAAGAGAGGAATAGCTGAGTGTCGTCACAATAGCAGTGATAAGAAAAGCCATGTGACGCAATTACAGAGCCCAGAGATCTGGTATATAGGGAGAACAGAAGAGGCCCCAGTACAGAGCCTTGCAGGACCCCAGTTTCAAGCGTGCAAGGTTTGGACAAGGAGCCATTCCATGTCACTTGATAGGTGCGGTTCATCAGGTAGGATGTGAACCAGGAAAGAGCAGATTCAGCGATGCCAAGTTCAGCAAGAGTGGCAAGGAGGATCTGGTGGTTCACCGTGTCAAATGCTGCGGACAGGTCGAGGAGAATGAGAACCGATGAGAGAGACGAGCCTTCGGCAGCACGGAGGGACTCAAGTCACCGCGCGGAGGAAGAGCCGTCTCATAGAGTGTGCCTGCTTGAAAGGTGGGCCTGTGGGTGAGGGTCAAGCAGGTTGTTAGTATGAGAGATAGGACAGTTTACACACAAGAAGGGTAAACGGATGAAGGGCAGATAGAGAAATGTATGTATGGAGTATGGCTGGTAAAGGAGCTTCCATCTGCTGGGCATTTGAATTGTTTGACTCACAACAACATAAAACTTTTTTTTTTTTTATTAAAACTGTATAAATAATGAGATATTCAGAGAAACATGCCCTATTCAATGGTTTATCCCTGTTACATGTTTTGCTTATGAGCTCAACGGTTTATTGAAATGGTAGGTACAGGAAATTGGGCTCTGGGGAGCACCAACACGTATATTTGGTAAATTGTACTTACAACAGTAGTAAGCATTTGTGCGGGTGGTTAAGCTTAATACTGCCACGCTGTTGGGTCCTGTTATCGAGTTTTCAGAGGTGCAGGGCTTTGTTTTTACCAATCCCTACACATCACAAGCTATGGTTTGCCAGAGATGTGTTTTGGGTCTTGTGTTTTTTTGTCTTCGCTATTCGTAACAATAGTAATGACCTCTGGGTGGCAAGTCAATGCGCTTGTGGGGCTTTCTGGACTACAATTTAATGATAAAAGAGAAGATGAAACGGTATGTTGGCGAATGTTGCTATCTTGAACGCAAAAAAGCTCTTTGGGTCTTCTTAGTAGTCGAGATGGGCCGGCGCTTTGTTGGGATGCGTGCGTGTTTCTTTCCGGTAAAACTTAAATCCTCTGGAGTTGTATTTGTGTTTGTATTTTATTAATTGCCAGTTACAACTTATTGTGCAAACTCATTCTGTCATGCAATTCGTTGTCTGAGCTATGTTGATGGCAGTTGTACAACAAATGAATAACTGTGAGGATGAAGTCTCCTGATGATTGAGGACAGCAAGGTCACGTAAACTAGCTTGTTGTGTGCGGCAAGTGTAATAGCTGCTATTACTGCAGTATAGGATGCCGGCTAAGATAATATCCTTTAGATACTCGTAATTCAGACCTAAATCTGGGTTTGTCTTTGTTGAGTACCGGGTTCTTATGGAATGTTGCATATTCGCCTTTGAAAAGATGTTGCTGTCACAGTGCGACAATGGGCGTTCCCGAATGGGCATCCCCAGTTAAATGGCAATGTAAAAAACACACATTTCCATATCGCTCCCTCACCTCATCACTCGCTTTTATCTCTCCTTAGCCCTTCAACTTTCTTTCACCATGTCTCCTGAACAGCCTCCTACAAGTATGGTACGTTTCTGCGACTGAATCATATGTTCTGTCTGTTATGTAAGTTTGACTACTTAGTATTCATAAACATCATTATGTCCAATGGTATTTTTTGCGGTTTGCCTGAAGGTGCCGGTCCCGCTGAGCAGACGGAACATTAGGCGTGAGGCGCTAAAAAGACGTTCCAAGCGAAGACAAGCCGCGACGTTACATCGAACATTGGTTCATGTTTGATTCCGGGCAAGACGACACTGACTGCGGCCATTACCAAAGGTCACCATCTGGCATCTTCTCTTTTTGTACATCAATTGAATATCCCATTATTGTGTTGCATATTTCTTCAATAACGTTTGTGGATCAACAGCTGCCACTTTGCAAAGCACTCAACTCCTCCCTATTCTTTATGTGCCATTCTTTTCTGTTGTCTTCTCATTAAGATATCCAATGAGCAGTGAAAGGATTTATCGCTGCGCTTAGTTTAATATCTTTGGTTTTGTTCCCCTCCAGTGTTGGCAGAGGCAGGGGGCGCTCGCTGTAAAGTATGAAGACATTGGACAACGCGCCCGAGGAGAAGGGCCAGGGGCATCACCATCAACGCCTGCATGTGGATAACAGCACGGCCAACCGACCATTTACGCACACACAGACATGTCCTGGCCACGCCGGACTACGTCAAGGTGTGTGACTGTGTGTTGTTTTAATGTTCTGTTGCTAATCTTCTTGGGAATTAAATAGAACTCTGGGATATATAAATTCGCAAGCTCATTAGTGATTACTGCCAAAGCCAGACGTTATAGTTAGCTGTGATGTATCTGTAATCATGCAAGAAAAATGCATGCATATGACAGTGTCGTGTGTGGTGGCCACAGCAGCCTACTGAATTGCTATGTCACTCATGCTAATATCTTG
>OLKM01006119.1:0-15079 GCA_900291075.1 Melanogrammus aeglefinus | reverse complement strand
ATAGTTCGTTTGAATGTTAGTCTTTACGTTACATACACAAGTCCCTTAGAGTTAGACAGCGTATCTGTTTTCCCAGCGAACACGGTTCTGTAATTCCACCAGAATCAACACAAACTCGGTTTCCCTTTGACTTTCGGAAAGGTTATAAATTGCGGTACGAAACATCGACAGATTATACGGAGAGAACCACAGTCACGCGCCTTCAGCAACACACAAACAACAGTGTCATCATCATCAACAAACAAATACTGGACTAACACAGATTGTTTGGCCTCATAGACTGCACTGGTTTATAGGATAAAACGCACTCACACACCAAAGCCAAAAGCCAATTCGGGGCTCGCTAAATTATCACTGCAATGTTGCATCAGCTGACAGGAAGTAAATAGTTGAAGGTGACAAAATGGCGTCCGCTATACATTCCGGGTACGGTTGGGGTTCAGGAGAGTTGGGGAGGACATGCAGTAGTGTTGCTTTAAACAGGTCATGTGACACAATTAGCTTCCCAGTGCTTGCATCCCCCGTTCCCTCAGATGGTATCTCTCATGGCAACCTCAGGCTCGGGGGGGGGGAAACTCGCACTGCGAACGCCAATCTCGATCTTCGCGCTAACACTTTGCGGAAAAAGACAGAAACCACCTTCAGAGGCGGGCCTTTGGTCAACTCCGCCTCCATCGTTTCGCAGCTTTTCGCAAACGATTCGCTTCATTTCATTGGTGTGTATAGAGATAGACGCCCCCTTCGCCTCCACCAATCACTGTGCTCCCTAGGACATCTGGGCGGCGGCTACTTGCTGAGATTTAACTTACTGGAGACAAGGTAGACAGCCGCCCGTCTGATTTGGAGGCCGTTGTAGGTGGTGGGGGGGGGGGGCAGGGGCAGCAGGAGGTCTAGGTCTTCAGCAGGCTGTGGACCTTGTGGAGCTGGGACTGGGACAGGACCAGGCGGTGGACCTGCTCGTGACCGCGGGGACACGGGACCGTGACCCGGCCCACCAGCACCGTATCGCCCTGCCGGTCCCGCGCCTGGGGGCACAGGGGGGCACAGGTCAAAGGTCAAAGGTCATTGGTACCACTAAGGGTTGATTGAAGATGCCGTTTAGTGCCTTGTATTAATTTTCCTTTTTGTGATGTAATAATTTGTAATTATGATCATTCAAAATTAATAATAATGAATCATTTAGTTCCCCATTAGTTGTGTAAGTTGCAGGTGTCTTTTTGACCCCTCAGGGCCACCATACTGATATCTAGAATAGTGGATTGCCATCCAGGCACCCTTACCTTGACGAAGGAGCTGGAGGGGAAGGTAGCGAAGTCTGAGGAGGCCTGAGCTCCTGGCTGCTGCCTCACCACATGGTCTGCTACCTCGTCCTGAGAGAGAGAGAGAGAGAGAGAGAGAGAGAGAGAGAGAGAGAGAGAGAGAGAGAGAAGAGAGAGCTGAGAGAGATGGACGGAGAGAGAGAGAGAGAGAGAGAGAGAGAGAGAGAGAGAGAGAGAGAGAGAGAGAGAGAGAGAGAGAGAGAGAGAGAGAGAGAGAGAGAGAGAGAGAGAGAGAGAGAGAGAGAGAGAGAGAGAGAGAGATGAGAGAGAGAGAGAGAGAGAGAGAGAGAGAGAGAGAGAGAGAGAGAGAAATAGAAAGACAGTAACACATGTTTAGGATCAATGCAAAACATCCTTGCTCTGCTTGCATGGGAGGTGAGTTCATAGGAAGATGGGAGGAGATGGGAGGGAGGGAGGTGAAGAGGAGAGAAGTAGGAGGGAGGTGAGAAGAGAGCGTCACTTAAAGACTTGGTTACCTTCAGTCAGTCTGCCAGTGATGTGCTGAGTGCTGCCTGGCAACTGTCGTCTGTCCAGGCAGCCTGCCACTAGGGGTCACTGGTGGAAGCCATGACACAGATCATGTCTACAGGTGCAGTGTCAATGCATTGTAACTCCGAAGTTAAACCAGTCCTTCGACCTGTCTGTCTGTCAGTCAGCCTCTCTGTCTCTGTCTCGCTCTCAGTTTGTTTGTTTGTCAGTGTGTGTACCTGGGGACCTGTCTGTCTCTCAGTCCACCTCTCTGTCAAGTGTGTACCTGGGGACCTGTCTGTCCGTCTGTCTGTCAGTGTGTACCTGGGGACCTGTCCGTCTATCTGTCTGTCTGTCTGTCGGTGTGTATCTAGGGACCTGTCTGTCCGTCTGTCTGTCAGTGTGTACCTGTGGACCTGTCCGTCTGTCTGTCTGTCTGTCTGTCTGTCTGTCTGTCTGTCTGTCTGTCTGTCTGTCGGTGTGTACCTAGGGACCTGTCTGTCCGTCTGTCTGTCTGTCAGTGTGTACCTGGGGACCTGTCTGTCTGTCGGTGTGTACCTGGGGACCTGTCTGTCCTGTCGGTGCTGCCTGTCCAGTGGTGTACCTGGGAACTGTCGTGTCCGTCTCTCTGTCTGTCGGTGTGTAGCCTGGGGACCCTGTCTGTCTGTCGGTGTGTACCTGGGATCTGCTGTTCTGTCGGAGTGTGTACCTGGCGTACCGCCCGTGATGTCGCACCTAACCTTGACCGTGGCCGCTAATCTGCAAGCCAGGGTCTCCAGCAGCTGGTACGTCTTGCGGTACAGCGCGCTCGCTGGACACCCACCTCATGGCTGGCCCCCCGTCCCTGGGGGGGAAGTACTGGGCCAGGCGCAGGGGGGGGGAGAGAGGCACCAGCTGCGCCTAGCACACGCGACCGAGCAATCCCGCTCGGACCGTGGGGGGAGGATGGAGGAAGGCGGAAGAGGAGATTGGTTAAAGTGCATCCGTGATGAGAGCGTAGTAGTCACTAAGCATCTCGTTGCTAGTGTTAGTGATAACCTGCTAGTGCTTATACCGCTTGCCGGTAGTATGCAAACGGTAGCCGCTAGTAGTAGCCTGTTAGCAGTAGGCTTCTACAGCAGTAGTCTGCTAAGGGTCAGCCTGCATAGCGATATAGGACAGGCAGTAGTAGCCTTGCCGGTGATACTCCTGCTAGCAGTCAACATGCTACTGGTAGCTTTATAAAATGCGGTAGCCTGCTAGCTGGTATCACTCTCTAGATGGGCGAGCTGCTCAGCAGGTTACTCTGCTAGATGATATCCTCCTAGAAGTAGCCTGCTAGCGGCAGCCTGCTAACGGTCGCCTGCTAAATGGTATCCTCCTAGCGGCAGCCTGCTAGCGGTAGCCTGCTCGCGGTAGCCTGCTAAATGGTAGCCTGCTAGCCGTAGCCTCGCACCTTGAGCCTGTTGTTGTCGTTCTTCAGCTGCTTGATGCAGAGCCGCTGGGCGTGAATCTGCTGGCTCAGCAGGGGAGAGTCCATCACCTGGAGCCCCGCTCCCCCGGGCACGCCCAGCACCATGCCCCCTGGTGGACGCACACAGCGGTACACATTAACACACACACACACACACACAAAGACACACACACAGAGGCAGATATACATGCACGACATTCACTCACACACATTAACATGCACGTACACAGGCGCATGCATGGGCACACTCATGTTACCCCAAACACACACATTTACATGAACACGTAATGTGTTAACATACACAGACACACACACACAAAGAAAGATGCATGCCCACACACAGATGCATGCACGCACGCATGCACACACACACACACACACACACACACACACACACACACACACACACACACACACACAGGTAACATTACGTTTCCATGTCCAATAATGAGAAGGTTTTGATCTACTCTTATGTTGAAACTACCTTTAGGTTCCTCTGCAGATTAAATGGAACGGGGGGAGAGAGAGAGAGAGAGAGAGAGAGAGAGAGAGAGAGAGAGAGGGGGGGAGGAGAGAGAGAGCAGAGAGAGAGAGAGAGAGAGAGAGAGAGAGAGAGAGAGAGAGAGAGAGAGAGAGAGAGAGAGAGAGAGAGAGAGAGAGAGAGAGAGAGAGAGAGAGAGAGAGAGAGAGAGAGAGAGAGAGAGAGAGTCAGTTCGTCAGTAGATCCAGCTATGCAGAGACTAGGCGAACTCTATCCATATATAATCCATGTGAGTAAGGATAAAGTATCCAGTGGTATTATACACATAGAGCCACCATGAACAGGTCCTGTGGTGTCCACCCTCGGACCGCCCGACGCCCTCGGACCACCCACCTCCTGCCGCCCCCGTCACCAGCGAGGCGATCCCCGAGGGGGAGGTCCCTCGCTGGCCCTCCTTCGATTGGCTGCTGATCCTCAGTTTAAGCTCCGCCTTCTCTGACTCCAGCTGGTCGATGTCGGCCTGCAGGGCGTCCATGGTCTCCTCGAACTCCCTGTCGCCATGACAACCGGTTCAGACGCGCACCCTGGACTCTGTTGTTATTATTATTATTATTATTATGACCTTATCGAATGTTATCTAATCCAGACCAGCGTCTACTGAGGCGGGGGTTAGACAATGCGCTCTGATACTGATCTTGCCTCACTAGGACTAATTATTAGTTACAATTACTGATTGTTCCGATCTGGTCTCGGGCTAAACCTTAACTAGGTCCTGATCGCGTCTCACGCCCTGATATAACTCAGGACGTGGTCCTACTTGGACTGAACCTTAACTAGATCATGATCGGGGCTAACTAGGACTGAACCTTAGACCCCGGGACGTGGTCTTACTCAGACTGAACCTAATATAGATCAGCATGTGGTGTTACTAGGACTAAACCTAATATAGATCAGCATGTGGTGTTACTCGGACTGAACCTAAGGGCTCGGGACGTGGTCTTACTTCTCCTTCTTCTTGAGGAGGGTCTGGGTGTCGTCCAGCCGCGTCTGGATCTTCTCCACTCGTTCGTCTGCGTCTTTAGACGAGCTGTCCAGTTTCTTCTCCAGCAGGCTGAGACGCACGCTGGCCTCGCTCAGCTCCTCCCCCTGCACGCGACACGGCTCAGTAAAGACTACATCTCCCAGCATGCAACCTGAGTTGCACGGTGAAACTCAGTTTATTTATTTTTTGCTACGTTTTTGACTTGAATTGCGTTGTACAAACAATTACAGATAAACAAAATGTTGCTAAAATTATATCGAAAATGTGCTAGTGCTTGTTTGATTGATTGTGATTTGCTGCTACCTGCCCCCTTCTCCTGCCCCACGGGGACCACAATGGAAACAAGCCTTTGGGCTTTATTGTGTCATGCCTGACTATTTATGTATATTAATGTATGACACAGAGTGCTGTTTCAGATTTAATATCAGAAATGGTCAAATAAAACCAATCACTGAGCACTATGTTGTCCTGCTCTGTATCCAGGGTCGTATATTAACTACTAACTGACTCCAGGGTAGTATGTTAACTACTAACTGACTCCAGGGTGGTTTGTTAACTACTAACTGACTCCAGGGTGGTATGTTAACTACTAACTGACTCCAGGGTGGTATGTTAACTACTAACTGACTCCAGGGTGGTATGTTAACTACTAACTGACTCCAGGGTGGTATGTTAACTACTAACTGACTCCAGGGTCATATGTTAACTACTAACTGACTCCAGGGTCATATGTTAACTACTAACTGACTCCAGGGTGGTAGGTTAACTACTAACTGACTCCAGGGTCATATGTTAGTTCTACTAACTGACTCCAGGGTCATATGTTAACTACTAACTGACTCCAGGGTGGTAGGTTAACTACTAACTGACTCCAGGGTCATATGTTAACTACTAACTGACTCCAGGGTCATATGTTAACTACTAACTGACTCCAGGGTGGTATGTTTACTACTAACTGACTCACCTTGATCTTCAGGGACTTCTTCAGCTCCTTGATGCTGGTCTCCCGGTCCTCCAGCTTCAGACCCAGACCCTCTGCGTCTGTGATCTCAGCCCGGAGCGCGGCCGCACGCAGCTCCACCGGCGGGGGGATCTGAGCCCAACACACACGCAGCACCCGGCGTTAGATAGTATATAGTTACACACATACATACACATGCATTGGTTTGATTCAACAAATGTAAAATAAGTTTTCCGGGTGCAACATTACCCAAGTAGGGTGCATTCTGAAGTGAATTCTATTGTATTTATTTAGTTGATAGGATCAATGCTCATTGATTGACAAACAAGTTTCTCTCTGCAAATAAGCCAGAGCTAGCTGCAAATGCTAATTTCCATCTGTTGTTCCTAGCCAGATCTTAAAAGGCCACCTAAAAAAGGTTGCATTTTATGCAAATGTATGCTAACTTTGCATAAATCCATTCCAATCCAAGGTTTTATCAGTAAGCGTTATATTATATAAATGTGTGCCCTTATCCACCCAGGTGTCGCTGCTTCACCTGACTCTGGGGTTTCTCCGAGTCGAACTCCCCTTCCTGCATGGCGGTGGCCATCTTGTTCATGGTTGCTATGACAATGCCGCAGGACTGCCGCAGGTAGTCGTAGGGACTGGCCCCCTGGGTGCCGTAGATCTGGAACACAAACCACAACACGGTAGGACACAGCTGCTCTGACCCAGATCCATCCTGCTTTAGAGAACTCAATGTGATTTAATATCTGACCAAATAAGGTCATCAGGAAACCAGGTGAGTCGTCTAATAAGGTGAGGTCATCACGTGGCCAGGTGAGTTCATAAGCGACCAGGTGAGTTCATAAGGGACCAGGTGAGGTCATCTGACCTGGTCGTGTGTGTTTTACAGGTGTTAGTGTATTACAGGTGTGTATGTACTGGTGTGTGTGTGTGTGTGTGTTATAGGTGTGCGAGACCAGGTGTGTGCTCGTTACAGGTGTACATGCTCGTGACAGGTGTGTACTTGTTACAGGTGTGTATTACAGGTATGATGATCACAGGTGTGTATGTTTCAGGTGTTCGAGTACAGGCGTGTCTTCTCTCGTTACAGGGTTAATAGTTACTGGTATGTGTGTAACAGGTATGCTCGTCACAGGTGTGTGCGTTACAGGTATGCTCGTCGCAGGTGTGTGCGTTACAGGTGTGTTTGTTATAGGTGTGCTAATCACAGGTGAGCTCACCTGCTCCCCGGCCTTGAAGGCCACGTCCTCCATCTTGACGGCGGCCAGCCCCTCCTGTTCCCCGAGGGGGGCGATCATCTGGGCGCCCGCCGCCGCCACCTCCTGCAGCACCGCCACCACCCAGGTCAGATGCTTCCTGCAGTCCGACAGCGTGTCCGACACCTGGGAACACGCTCCAGCGTCACCAAGGTTCCTACCCCCGTCTCCTGGACATCACTTCTAGCTATCTTTGTCGTATACGGGGAATGGGTTAACCTAGTGATTGTTAGCGCTTTGCACTTGGTTCTGTGAACATCCTTACTGTACCAACAGCCATATATTGTTTCACATTCTTCTGACAAATGTCCTGAATGGCCTCCTACCCCATCAGCATCTGCCCTGGGGTCGAATATAGTGGTCGGCATTTTCTGAGCAACAACTTGAAACTATTTAGCATTGCAATTGTTCAATTTGGCACATGGAGAAAATACGTTTTTTAAAGAAACAGATTTTATTTTCTTACTGTAACGAAAATGAACCGAACCGTGACCTCAAAACCGAGGTACGTACCGAACCGAGACTTTTGTGTACCGTTACACCCCTAGTCGATGCCCCGGGAAGATATATGCGCATCGCCCAAAACTAAGTGATTAATAGTAAGTTTCCTTTTATTTGATTTGGTTTTTACCATTGGGATCAAAAAACTCACTCAAGGGAGACGAGACCAAATTATTAATGTTTTTAAATAATAAAAGATAATCTGCAAATGTCTCCCTGGTCTCTCCACTGATCTCCGACCCCTGACACGGTTAGTTTACAGACACGGGTCGGGGTTCACCCCCGAGCCCTCGTCGTCGGGGTCACCTGCGGTCCGAAGCAGAGCGCGGCGGGGATCCCCGGGGCCTCGGTGCCCGGCATGCGGCGGCGGATCTTCTTGCAGAACTGGCGCACGTCGCTGCAGGAGGTCTCCAGGTCCCGGAGCAGGCCGGCCAGGTCCGTCTTCTCCTGGCCCGCGTGCAGGAAGGCCCGCAGCCGGCCCACCTCCACCGCCATGCAGTCCAGAGCGCCCTGGGTGAACTGGAGGGGGGCCCCGGGGGGGAGCCAGGGGTTACACACAGCCAGGGGCCACACAGCCCGGGGCCACGCAGCCAGGGGCCACGCAGCCCGGGGCCCCGCAGCCAGGGGCCACGCAGCCCGGGAGCCACACAGCCCGGGGCCACGCAGCCAGGGGCCACGCAGCCAGGGGCCACGCAGCCCGGGGCCACGCAGCCAGGGGCCACGCAGCCAGGGGCCACGCAGCCAGGGGCCACGCAGCCAGGGGCCACGCAGCCCGGGAGCCACACAGCCCGGGGCCACGCAGCCAGGGGCCACGCAGCCAGGGGCCACGCAGCCCGGGGCCCCGCAGCCAGGGGCCACGCAGCCCGGGAGCCACACAGCCCGGGGCCACGCAGCCAGGGGCCACGCAGCCAGGGGCCACGCAGCCCGGGGCCACGCAGCCAGGGGCCACGCAGCCAGGGGCCACGCAGCCAGGGGCCACGCAGCCAGGGGCCACGCAGCCCGGGGCCACGCAGCCAGGGGTCACGCAGCCCGGGGCCACGCAGCCAGGGGCCACGCAGCCAGGGGCCACGCAGCCCAGGGCCACGCAGCCAGGGGCCATGATGGCCGTCACAGCAGGAGGGGGGCGGTGCCATCATCATCCCTTCTGTTTTCATACACTCTGACTCATTCAGCCGCCCTTACGCCTGAGCAACACTTATTAATGTTAATATCAGCTGTTGGTTAATCCAGAGTGTGAGTTTGTCTATTTCTAGATCCAGGTCATTGAGCTAGAGGGTAGTTTGTTTATTTCTAGAGACAGGACATCAAGGTTAGTTTGTGCGTTTCTAGACACAGGTCATTTAGGGACAGGTAGGTGATCTACCTTGATGTGGTCGGCGAGCTGAACGCTGCAATCCTCACTCTGCTCCGCCAGGTGGATGCTGTACAGGTGCTGGGAGGGACAAAATATATAATGTATATCATATATATATATGTATGAAAATAAATATACCTGGTGTGTGTGTGTGTGTATGTGTGTACCTGGTAGTATTTGATGGCGCGGGTCAGGGCCTCCACGTTGACCGTCTCGTCCAGCTGGTCTTTGTGCAGCAGGTCGATCAGGAAGTCCAGGGAGCGCTCGTGAACGCTCATCTCCTGGTACAGAGAGCCAATCCTCTTGTAGACCTCCACACTGCACTGGCCCAGAGCCCTGCACGCACGCACACACACACACACACACACACACACACACACACACACACACACACACACACACACACACACACACACACACACACACACACACACACACACACACACACACACACACACACACACACACACACACACACAGGTAAACACACACACACACACACACACATACACACAGAAAGACACACACACACATATAGACATGCACACACACACACGTACAGACACACACAGGTAAAGACAAACACACACACACACACACATATATAGACACACACACGCACACACAGACACGGGCACACACACACACAGACATGCGCACACACACACACACACACACACACACACACCACACACACACACACACACACACAGCCGACGCACACACACACACACACACACACACACACACACACACACACACAGGTAAACACACACACACACACACACACACACACACACACACACACACACACACACATACAGACACACACAGGTAAAGACAAACACACACACACACACACATATATAGACACACACACGCACACACAGACACGTGCACACACACACACAGACACGCGCACACACACACACACACACACACACACACACACACACACACACACACACACACACACACACACACACACACACACACACACACACACACACACACACACACACATGCGCGCGCAGCCGCACGACACACACACACACACGCGCGCGCGCGCGCGCACACACACACACACACACACACACACACACACGACAAACACACTGATTTATCTGTGTTTTCTGTGTGGCAGTGTTAGAGATGGTGTAGGCGGAGGTATATACTGTTGGTACTTGCGTAGCGTAGCCTGTAGCAGACCCAGAGAGTGGTCAAGGTGGTGGTGATGGTGTTGGAGATAGCAGTGATGGAGGTGTAGGTGGTGTAGGTGGATGTACGTACTGTTGGTACTTGTGTAGCGTGGCCTGCAGCAGGCCCAGAGAGTAGACCAGGCCCGCGGCGAAGCTCAGCTGCTCCCCCACGGCGCCCCTCAGCCCCGTCCGCCCCAGGCTGCCCTCGTTCAGGTCAAACTTCTCCAGAGCCTGTCTGCCCACCAGCTCAGCCTACACACACACACACACGCACGCCCACACACACACACGCATGCCCACACACACACACGCACGCGCGCATACCGGACACAAACACGGTCGGACACACGGACACACACACACATGGTCGCACACACACATGGTCGGACACACACACACACACACACACACACACACACACACACACACACACACACACACACACACACACACACACACACACACACACACAGGTGGTCAGACGGACAGGTAGAGAGACAGACCGACAGAGGGAGAGACAGAAGGACAGGTAGAAAGACAGAGAGGTGGTGAGACAGGTAGTCAGACAGAGAGGCAGCCATGAGAGACATGTATACAGGTCATTACATCAGACAATGATGTTGTTGTGGTATTGTTGTTGTTGTACTGTTGTTGTCGTGTTATGTTGTGGTATTGTTGTTGTGGTGTTGTTGTTGTTGTGGTGTTGTGTGGTAATGTTGTTGTGGTGCTGTTCTTATGGTATTGTAATTGTAGTTTTGTTATTATTGTTGTGGTGTTGTGGTGTTGTTAGTGATGTGTTGTTTTTGTGGTATTGTTGTGATATTGTTGTTCTTGTATTTTTTGGGGGGTATTGGTGTTGTTGTTGTTGTGATGTTGTTGTTGTTGTTGTGATGTTGTGGTGTTGTTGTGATGTTGTTTTTGTTGTTGTTGTTATTGTTGTTGTGGTCGCTGACCTTGCAGGTGAGTCTGGGGATGAGCAGCAGCACCAGGATGCAGTCGTGGTCGCCGCCGTGCCGCAGGAAGGACTCCGGCATGAAGGCGGTGAGCAGAGACACCTGCCGGCTGGCCTGGGACATCATCATCTTCCTCAGCTCGCAATCTCGATGGGCCTGGAACACACACACGGCACAGGTCAACACACCACACACAGACACACACAGACACACACACAACCGACCCACACACAGTACGTGTCAACAACAACAGACACACACAACACACACGACACACACTGGTACAGGTCACACACACACAAAAACACCAACACAACACACAAACAAACACACACGCACACCACAAACACCCACACACCACCACCACACACACACACACCCACGTCAGGTCAACCACACACACACACACCACACCACCACACAACAACAACACCAACGGCAAGCGTCAACACACACACGTACAGGGTCACGCCACACACACACACACACACACACACACCACCAACACCACACCACCCACACACAACACACACCAATCAACACACACACACAACACCAACACAACACACACACAAACAACGGCACAGGTCAACACACACACACACACAGCTGAGGTATTCTTAGATGTCTGTAGTTGGAGCTCGTCATTTGACAGGAGTGGGTGTCTGCAGGACCGTTCGGCGTACGGCCTTGGGGTTTCTTGCGAGATTTTGATCTTGAGTCGAATAGAGGCTCGGCAGCGCGCGATCCTGCTGGAGCTCATGCGGACGCTCCTGTTGGCTGGTCTAGCTCCCGGCTCACTGTCCTGTCCGAAACCCGGCAACTATGTCAGGTCGAAACGAGGTTACACTCAAAGGTTCAAGCGCAATTAACTCGTTTGGCAGGACCTTCAGTGACTCAGACACAAGGTACAAGGGCAGGTTGGGGTGTGGGCGGGCAGTTGATGGTTGGACATTGACCCAACGCAATAGAAACCGCCAGTGTCCGTTGCAACTTGATTTGGCTTTGCTCAAGTTATAGTGACGGTGCACGTCAGGCCTTTGCTGATGCAAGCAGCGTGCTCCACAACAGGACGTAATTGGCTCCGTAACCACTTGCGCTTGAACTACACTTCAGACTGTGTCGCACGTGTGGCACTGATACTTGCTTAGATGCAGACTGAGTGATCGAAACCGAACCTTTTGTTAGGAGCTTCACGCATCCTCCTATAACACCTCCCTACCCCCACACGTATTCCGTACCCCTCCCGCTATCCTAAGAACACTATCCGTACCCCACTCCCTCTATCCTTCAAGGCGACCAAGGCGAATAAAGGATTTAAAAACCTCCCTCTGCCGCCCCCTGGTGGCAGCGGGTCGTACCTGCAGGTGAAGCCGTTGAGCTGCAGGTACTTCTGGATGGTCTGCTGGTAGTTCGGCGACCGTCTCTGGGCCGCTCCACTTTCTCGCTGCGGTCACGCTGGGCGCCGCCAGGATTCCAGCAATCTCCCGCCAGCTCCAGCTCCGTCTTCCGCGCTCTCTGCCAGCTCGTCGTTCATTCTCGGATGATCGCCTCTATTGGCCGGGACAGGACTGTCAGTCACCTGCAAAGACACGCCTTGAGTCAAATCTTTTTTGGCTTTATCATTAAAAATTTTTCAATCGTTACTGTATTCTGTTAGGTGTATCTTTTAAAATCTGTGCGGCACGGTTAACGTTAGCCATCACCGAATATAATGGCTAATTGGTTAAAAACTACGCTAACACCGCATGAACATTAGCTAACAAATAGTTAAATCATTTTTGTGAACATATGAAACCAGCTATATATTCGTATTGCTATATTATATGTATAGTTAGAATATAAGTCTAATTACTGTGACATGATTTTTTTAACTTCATTATACTCACCCAACAACATTCTGTACTAAATTGATGTAATGGAAATAATATGTAGATGACGGTTTCTGGAGACGAAGGCGTGTGTAGGTATGAAGATCGATAGGCGTGTTGTATGAGTGAAGGTGTGTGTAGAGTGAAACAAATGTGTGTGTAGATGAAGACGAAGTATGCTGTGTGTAAGAGGATGGTTGATGTAGGACGAGTTGTGTGTCGTGACGAAGTGTGTGTGAAATGAGGGTGGTAGTGAAGGTTGTGTAGATGAGAGAGGGATGTGTGTGAGTGAGGTGTGCACCACCAGGGCCCGACAGTCTCCCTCAGCTCAGCGGACCTTCTTCCTCCAGGTCCAGGTTCCTTTCCGTCAGAGGTCTTCACCATCTCCTCCGCCCCAGAGCGGCTCACTGCGCCAGCGATATCCATAGCCACCCCAACCACTCACACCCACGTGAGCACCCCCCGCCACCCCCGTCACAACCACCTCCACACAACGCTGGCTCCAGCACCACCACGCACCAGCCATCAATCACACACCCATCACCCACGACCATTCAACACCCCACCACCACCACCACACCTGTCCTCCATCACACCATTGAAAAGTTAACTTTCAGTCATTGTTGAAGAGTATCTCTATGTAAGCTCCACCCTATCCCACACCCCCCCCCCCCTTGCACCTCTTATGCACTTAACTGTATGTTGTCCGTTCTTGCTTTAAAAAATAGTTCTTAAATTGTGTAGCTTCTTATCTTATCTTTTTGTGTATAAGGGAATGGTTCTCCCTAGTGGTTGTCTGTGTTGTACTTGGTTCTAACATACTCATTGTTACGCAGTGTAATGATTGTTTTTTCGTTTTCTGACAAATGTACTTTTGTAAGTGCTTTTGTTAAAGCTTCTGTAAATGCCCCTAAATGTAATGTCATACCCTTTGGAAGAGCCATTCCCTGTATTATCAGATTCAGACAACTCTCTCTCTGGGGATGCCCGGTCGTCTGGCGACCCTCTCACGACCGGGGCGCCTACCTTGCCTCCGCTTGAGCTCGTCCACGGTTCTTGTCGGCGCCCTTCACCTCCTTCCTGGATTCTTCTCCTTTCTGCGCCCCGCGCACCTCCAGCTCTGCGCTCTTCCTCTCCACCTGCATTCTGGATCTTCATCTTGCTCCTGCCTTCTCCGACGCAGGGACAGGTCGCGCATCGTGGGGGGGGGGACGGACGCTAGGGTTACACACGCCGCGCGCACACAACAGTAGACACAGCTCACTGTACGCAGAATCAAGCACGACAAGTCAACACACGCACATACAGACGTACACACCCAGACGCAAGCACACACATACATGCCCACAGACAGACGCGGAGACAGACAGAAGACAGACAGACACAGGACGGAATAGAGACAGGACAGTTCCACCTGACAGTGCTTTTATCGTCGGCCATTTTGCCCTCCAGCTGTCACGCTATTGACGTGGTAGCTGGAAGCCGCTCCGTCGGAGCTGACGGTAGGAAGGAGAAAACATCATGCAGTCCGCCAGCAGACGTGCTGGCCTCTACCTGTGCACTCAAATGAGCAAGACCCCCCATAACTCATTGGTTGATAAGGGCTCATTTGTTTCGCATGATCGGATAATCACCGATTTGTGTAATTATATATACAAAATGTATAAGTTGATATGCTCGGCTGACGAAATTCGGTGTGAAACATGTCTCGCCACTTCGGCTGAACGCTATTCCAGAGCGGGTGTGTGTTGGCTCACAGCCTGGCTACCCGAGAGTGGCGTTCGACACGCCCTCAACCTCCGTGGAACCCCCCCTAGGGAGGGCACAACCGACGGGGCCAGTGCGCCCCTGAGCAAGCACCTGTTCTCCTCGAGGCTCGTGCTTGAGGCTCGTAAGGTCCAGTGCGACAGCTCGTTCCACCTTTCTCCCTTCAGGTGGTCAGGCCTCCATCTGCACAGGTACTACCGCATCTCTCGCTCCCTTTGTCCAGCTGCTGGCCTCTCCTAGATGGCGTCCGCCGTGCCGACTTCCATGTAGCGCTCCTTGGCCTCCTGCGCTCGCTTGCTTCCTGCAGAGAGAGGCGAACACCCCCGCGGTGAGGCCCGGAAGGAGCAGGTGTCAAGTCTGGAGGTCCTCTCCGTCTGTCGCCGCTGCCCTTCCGTCTCTCTCTCTCACTCTCTCTCTCTCTCTCTCACCCCCGTCTCTCCTCTTT
>OLKM01006118.1:0-15079 GCA_900291075.1 Melanogrammus aeglefinus | reverse complement strand
GTCGCTCTCGCCACAGAGCGCCTACTCGTCTATGTCTGTCCTCTGATAACGCTCCTCTAATCGTTTAATTCAGCTCAAATGTACGCTCCACGCGTCCGCCGAATGAAATGCGTGCTTTCCCATTTACCGAAGCCTTTTTAATTCGCAGTCCCTATATCTTAGCTACATTCTCACAACCAAGAGAGCCTACTTTTCATTTCCTCAGGACATAAGAGAACTGACTTGCCCCGCCGCAGTCCCGAATGAAGCAACACGATGAAGAACAGACAGAGCCCACACTTCCCTTGCATTGTCTCTTTCTGGCTGTTCTTCGATGCATTTTTGAAGACAAAATTTGCCCCAAATCTAAATGCCCAAAGTGGAAGTAAAAGAGGACCTCAAAGAAAAAAACGCAAATTTAAGCATCCAACCGTCCGAAGTAGGCCTATTGTCGCGCAGATTCTCAATGCGATGCTTCGTATTTTATAAATAATACAAGGAGGGGCGTTACCGGTAATGTGGTCTTCATCAGAACCGGCATACACTGGCCAAATTGCGTCCCCTGTCCTGTTCAGATACGTAGAACTACAACATCCAAGCAATAAAAAATAGTTTGGTTTCTACAAAATAGGAAGCCTAAATTGGAAAACATTTAACTCTGGTTTTAAATGGTTTTTAAAAAAAGAATATGAAACACAGATCATAAAAATAATGAGGAGAGCAAATGAATAATTTGCTTTGAACAAGAACGACACACACACAGTTACTAAATAACGATACTACCTAAAGAATATCTTTTGGTTTTGTGTAAAGAAGGGAACAAAAACAGTGGTACGAAAAGGCACTTGAATGTCATATTTGAGTATAAAGCTAAATTTTTTGTTGTCAACCAAAGCCATGAAAACCATTATCTTCAAATGTCAAGTGGTCTTTGTCTAATGTAATGTAGGGACACCATGGTAAGTTGTAGCCATTTTTTAGTAAACATCAACAACAATTATTTGTTCAGAACATTATCAGGGGAAGAATAACTTGATAATTAGTTAATTTCTAACCTTCCATGTGAATCTGGTTCGTCACCGAGCGATGCATCTTTACTCTGTAGTCCTGCATGGTCCTGTGAACTGGGTCCATAATCAGAACCGTTCTGACTACCAAGTCGTTGCCCACTTACAGTCCACTCTTCCTGGAGTCAGTGGTACCTGCACACCTCATAATTGTACACATGCTGGAAGAGTCCCTGTCCCGAAGTGTCTGAGTAACGTGGTGGATAATATGGAATACACCGGAGATTGGAATGATCACAGATACGAGACTAGTCCCCATCTGTAGATTTTTTACTGAGATATATCACCAACAAACACGTGATGAAAGAAACGGAAACCTAAGCCAAAGACAAGACTAAGATAAAAAGTCATGGTTGTCATGTACTCCTTGTCGTGTGTAAAGTAGTAAAATTCCGAGAGCACTTCAGGAAAGCGTCCGCCACGCACGTTAACACTGACTGTAGCTGAACGAGCAGAGCACGCGTCCCCCGTGTGTCCTCCACACTAAACAGTCAGTCTTTGTTTTAAACAACATGCTTATCATGACTTTGGCGATAGTTCTTATTTCTCTCACTTCTGTAAGCCAGCCAACAGTCGCCTGTCCTGTGGCTTCTCGTAAAGTTTATAAGGAGAGGCCAGGCATTCTGTCCAAGAGTCCACAATCAAAACAGCCACCCACTTAAGTGACCGATTAGCCCACATACTGCTGAACGAGGCCACCATTTCAGCCACAAAAACCACCAGTCTGGACTGGATACAGAAAACCTGAGGGGCGTTTGTCGTTCTGGTCCTGGATCAGTATTTGTCAACAACTCACATTACTACTGAAGGGGAGGAGAGCCCCATCATGAGCTTTAACCTCGGACTGAAAGTCTTAATCTGCTCGTAGTCAAAAAGAGCGGACTCGCATGTATAACTCCACTGTCAGCACTAACAGACACATAGGAAGGACGACGGGCACATAAGACTCCGTTTAAGAGGAGTCCTCTAGTAATACTATAGAGCCACGCGGGCGTTCTGGTTCCAGTCTGCGTCTCTTGCTATTACCGTGAATATAGAGAGACCTGGTGTGTTGTTTTCAACAATGTAAGCCTCGTATGCACTTTTTTCAAAAACTGGAGGATTGTCATTGACGTCTGAAATAAGTAAGTTTAGATCGACGCTGCTGGAAAGCGAGGCACTACTTTCGTCTGCAACAATGACCTGGATTGTCAACTAGTACGCCTTTATCCTCTGTCCAAGGCTGCCTTTCTGTTCAAAAGCTAATAGAAACTACCACGATTCTGGCTTTTCAACGAACAATGGTACATTTTCATTAATACATTGCATTCAATGCGACATCCTGCTTTCAGAACAGGATCGTGTACACATCAGCATAGCTATTACTGTATTTGCAGGGGAATCCTCAGTTATGATTGTGATTTAGAAATTACATTAATGATAGGGCTATTGTCATTTATATCAGTTATATCCACAATCACTTTACTTGAATCTGACGAGTCCTCCTCGAATCAAGTGGCCTCTATATCAATCTGATAAATGTTATAACTTTCACATAATCAATTGCCCCATCTAATAAATGTCCCCACTCTTCTTTACCACGTTGAAAAGCTAATTGCACCGGTTATCCATGCTATTCCCGATTACATATGTTCCTACCCATTGGTATCCTTTAATCTGCATCAAGATGCACTCACATTCGTTACAAAGGGTCCCTTTAACGGAATTCTCTTTGAGGTTTGCTTTGTAAATCGGAATGAGTAAAAAACGAGGCGTTGTCGTGGCTCCCAGGACACGGATATAAATCTGCAGTTGTCCCAGTACACTTGTGGTTCCCCCACCGTCTACATGCCGTTAAATCAAAGAGATCGGCCTCTTGTCCTCTCTCGGTCGAGAGGTTTATTGTAAAATCAATATTCTACTTTCTTACTTCCAATACCGACTCTGAACCATAGTACTTTAAGAACCGAAAATTGTCACTCAGGCTTCAATGCTATCGCTCTGGAGACCATTCGTCCTTAATCCAGGTCGAATTGCCTTTTTCTAACATGAATTAGAACCACAACCAACTGCTGATCGTCGCTATTCAAATCGTCTTTGCTTCTGAAAATAAAGGAGTAACATATATCTGTATCTTCTAACCATAAGTGGAACAATTCCATCGGGTTTTCATTAGAGTAATCTGAAAATTGTAAAAGCACACGCCCTTTCTTTTTCAACAAAGCGCCCTCTGTCTATTTTTTCCTTGACAACGAGGGACCCTATCCTTTCTTTATTAACTCGATAAGTTCGGAGCTTTTCCGCGGTGTAGATGCGAGCTTGGCCTGATTTTAGTCTCTTCACGTCTATTCTAAATCCTGAGCGATTTATTGTCCAACTAATGACTCGCGCGCGCCAATTTCTCAGGAGAACGAGTAAACTGACCTACCAGCAAAACCGAAACCGAAGAGAAGGCATCGGAGAATGAACAGACAGTAGGCCTCCTGGCACTCCTCATTGCTTCTGATCCGAGGCATTGTGTAACATCCAAAGCGAGCGGTCTTTTCTCGATAAACAGTTTATTTACATCCATTTGGGTTTGAAGATAAAAAGGCAACCCAAATTGAAAACTAGTTCAACGGTCCAATGAAAAATATTCCTGCTTGATATGTCCGTCTGCAGAGAATGCCGTATAGTGGAAAGGGGAGAAGACGACGTCTTTCTGTGATAAGGACAGGCTTATATGGGGAGGTTCCGCTTCGAATTTGTTCATTGACTACGCAACAAACCAAGCACAAACAGCGGCCCGTTAGGCTCAGCAAAGAAAACTACATCATATTATAATCTTACTAATCATACATAACCATTTGTTTAGACACAAACTGTTGGTAGCTCAAAAACAAAAGGTTATGGACCACAATAAAAGTCATACATTATTTTGTTACATTCTTACAATAAACAACAAACCGAAAATGACTTAAATTTGTTGAATGTCGTCGTTAAGGGTTGAATGTCGTCGTTAAGGTTGTGTAAAGATGAAGACCAAACGAGTGTGAGTAGGGAACGGGTACGCCAGTGTGAAGACTCGTAGCTTCCACTGTCCATGGTGCTGGAATGCTGTTGCTAGACTGCAGCAATGTTCCACACAGATGAGGCACCTCAACATAGAGGCGGGGATATGTAAGCTGGCTTTTCTAAGAAAATGTTAACTCGATTATACTATTGATTGGACAGTCAATTCATTCATATAGATAGAAGACTGAACCATTCATATGTACAGTATGTACAGCACTACAGTCTGTGGGGATATTTGTTTTTTAAAATGCATTTGCAGCAAATGCAACTGAGCTCAGTAAAACAGAATGAACCTGCATTAAACGTTCAATGTGCTTCAATAACAAAAGTTAGAAAATGTTACAACCCTCCCCACTGTTTTTTTTTCCCCCCCCACCCCCCCACCCCCTCAAAAAATCTGAAGATACAACAAGATAGGACAAAGCGCATCCTATGAATTTAAAATTCCACACAGCTATTGTCTGTTTTATTGAAATGGCAGACATCGCATATCTTATGCCAATAAGATAATATACAACTCAACAGTCCAGCATCATCAAGTCACACTTTTCTGAATGACTCTTCCTACTTGGTAACAAATTTTCCCATAAAAAACCATATTTGAGAAAAAAACAAGGACGATACCAAACAAAATCATACTTTTCTAACCTCCAGTGGAGAGTCTCGGTTCATCCAGATGCTCTTTCACCGTCTGTAGTCGCTGCATGGTCCCCTGTACGAACTGGGACCATACAAACGTTCTGACTACAGCGTTGCCAAATTTAACAGTCACTCTTCCTGGGGAGCAGTGGTCCATCAACACCTTCGTAATTGTAACCACGTGCTGGACAGTCCACGCCCAAAAGTGTCTGAGCTAACGCGTGGATAATATGGAATGCACCGGGAGAGTTGGAGATGAGAAAGGATCACGAGACTGTCTCCCTCTGCTAAGTTTTCACTGATTGATCACCACTAAACACGTGATGGAGAAGAAATGCAAACTACAGCCAAAGCCAAGACCAAGGAAAAAGTCCAGGTTGTCAATGTACTCCTTTCATGTGTAAAGTCGGAACTCCGAGAGCACTTCAGGGGAACTGTCCGCCGACACGCGCCCCGACGTAACAAATGACTCGTAGCGAACGAAGGGCCCTGGCCGTTGTCCTCCACTATAAACAGTCAGTCTTTGTTTCACAACATTCTTGTATCAGTGACTTGTGGTTCGATAGTTTCTTTATTTCTCGCAATTCTGTAAGCCACTTCAAAGACAGGCACCCTGTCTGTGGCTTTCTGTAGTTATAGGGAGAGCCAGGCATTCTGTCCAGAGTCCTGCATCAACAGCCCACCACTTTAGTGACAATGATAGCCCCACATCTGCAGAACGAGGAACCATTTCAAGCCACCAGAGAAACCACCAGTCTGGAACTGAATCGAGACCTGAGGGCCGTTGGTCGGTTCTGGTCCTGGGATCAGTTGGCCTTCACACTCGACATTACTTACTGAGGGGAGGAGAGCCTCCCCATCTGAGCTTTAACCTTGGAAACTGAAAGTCTTTAATTCTCTCGTAGTCAAAAGAAGCGGACTGCATGGTATAACTCTCACTGTCAGCACTACACCACGGATGACATAGGAGGAGACGGGCACCAACCGTTTAAGAAGGAGCTCCTCTAGTATTATGTAAGAGAACACGGGGCCGTTCTGGTTCCATGTCCACGCACTGCCTTTACTTTGAATATCTTGAAAGCCCAGGTGTTTTGTTTTCAACAATAAAAGGCCTCATAATGAGCTCTTTGTCAAAGGACAGGCGCATTGGGTCATTTACATCCGAGATATTGTAGATTGAAATAACGTGTGCCTGGAGAGAGTGGTCACCCCCTGGTCCGAACAAGTCACACTAATGTTATACTCCGAAGCTGTTTCTCTGTCCAGCTCCCTTTCCGTCAAAAGAAGCGTATAGAAATTAGTTTGTTGTTGTTTTTCATGGCGAAGGGAATGTTGTCGTTTATCATTGCACAGAGACTCACCATTTGCATTTGGTAATCTGGAATCTTGGGAGACGTTAATTCATTGTTACAACACGGTATTTGATTCGGATGTCCTCAGATTATTACATGTTGATTTTGAACATTAATTTTAATCAAAGGTTAGTGTCGTTAACATCCACTACTTCAATAATCGACTTTGCATGAGTTCTGTTAAAGCACCACCCTCAATCACTTGCTCGTTAAACTAATATGGTAATTCCATGCAGTTTCCGAAATCAAATTATACCCGTTCAACACTAATTGTACCGCTTTCTTTGGTCTTACATTATATATATACATTTGCCTGATCTCTAATATATTGACGAACAATACGTCACCTTTCCATTTGTTCCATGATCTGCATCTGTCGCGCTGACACTAGTAACAACTGTCCCTTTTGGGGAATTTTCAATAACCGTTGCTTTGTATGTCGAGTGTGTAAAAACAGGAGCGTTATCATTGGCATCTAATACTGTAATTACAATCTGCATTGTTCCAGACATCCGACGGAGCTCCTCCGTCTACGTCAGTGAGAATCAACGATATAATTTTGTTTTGTTCTCTGTCGAGAGGCTTTTGCAAAACACATTCTCATATTTTTTGTTCCGTCTACTGACTGTGTAATTTTTAGATCGACGAATTATTCGGTTGGTTTAAGGTCGGTAGCTTTGTAGGCCGTTCGCGTCGACATCAAAGATCCACAGCCCTTCTCAAAACAAATTTTGCACAATTACAGCAGATTCACTGATTTTGAAGTGGACTTCGTTTTTTTCAAAAGTCGGTGGATTATCATTAATGTCGGTGATCTCAACGGTGATCGTGTAGAATTCCATAGGCTTCTCTAAAATAATCTGAAAATGTAGCACGCAAGGCGTCGTCTGCCTGCAAATCGCCTCTCTGTCTATTCTTTCTTTGAGGAGGAGGACTCCGCGTTCTTTGTCCAGCTGGATATACTGTGTACCGTCCCCGGTATATATACGAGCGTTACCTGAGTTTAATCTTCTAATATCGACACCTATGTCTTGAGCTATGTTTCCGACGAAAGATCCTTTTGCCCATTCCTTCGGGAAAAATTAACTGACCTGCCTGTGAACAGAGAGCTGCGTGACGAAAAAAACGAGATAAAAAACAGTAGTCCAGTTTGCCGACGCATTGTTCATGCAGACAAGCTCCTTGTAAAATTAGGCCTATATGAAACGATATAGGCTATATTCCAAATGCGTTATTTGCATCCATCTCAATTCAACCAACCGCTGCAACAACGAATTAATCTTCGTCTTAAATCCCACAAGTATCGAATAAGGGTCATTGCGTTTCTTTTTTCAGATGGACGACACTGGGAGGGCGTCTCTAGGACAGACGTTTCCCGTGAAAACATGTTCGAAGATAATGTGCGAGGCAAGACCGCCCGTAAACTGCACATATTGGCCAACAGCGGCACTAAGAGTACAATGTATCGAACTACAGAATAAATGCAATTATATAATCTAGGAATATATTGAATTCCAAGACTTAAATAAATAATCCATGAAGATATTGAAGCAACAATTTACAGTCCCAGTATATCGAAAATGTGTTTGAATTGATACATCCCTGTGAAGCAATAAATCAAATAATATTTTAATTAGTACTAAAAACTAAAATTTGTTTGAGACAATACTTGAATGATAAATGTTTGACAAATTAGATCTCACAAACACTTGGCTTGCTAGGATTGTTAGATATTGCCATATCAGTGAAGTAGTAGACATACAGTTTGAGTTAGAAATACAAATAGATAGAAAACAAGACAGACAAAACGTAGGTGTCCATGGTTCTGATACGATCAAGCCATTTTACACACACACACACACACACACACACACACACACACACACACACACACACACACACACACACACACACACACACAACACACACACACACCCACACACACACACCACACACACACACACACACACACCTTACACACACATTGAACCAACCAATTTTTGTAAATACCGATAACACAAACATTAGACAAATAATAAAGAAAGGGGAAATCGTCTTAAAATCTAACCTCTCCAGTGGGAGAGTCTGGTTCCATCCAGGATGCTCTTTTTCCCTTCTGTATTCGCTGCATGGTCCCTGTAGAACTGGGGTCCATTATCAGAACGTCTGACTACCAGCGTTGCCGAACTTACCAGTCACTCTTTCTTGAGTCAGTGGTCCTGCACACCTCGTAATGTACACGTGCTGGAAGAGTCCCTGTCCCCAAAGTGTCTGAGTAACGTGGTGGATAAATATGGCAATCACCCCAGAGAGATTGAATGGATGCAGGATATGAGACGATGTCTCCATCTTGTAGGATTTTCACTGATATGATTCACCACTAAACACGTTATGAGAGAAAGGAAACTACAGCCAAAGCCGAAAGACCAAGTAAAAAGTCAGGTTGTCATTGTACTCCTTGTCATGTTGTAAAGTCAGTGACTCCGAGAGCACTTCAGGGAAGCTGTCTGCCACCGCCACGTTAACAATGACTGTAGCTGACACGAGAGGGCTGTCCGTTGTCCTCCACTATAACAGTCAGTCTTTGTTTACACAGCATCTTTATCAGTGACTTGGCGGATAGTTCTTATTTCTCCATTCTGTAAGCCCACTTCAAACAGTGCCCTGTCTGTGGCTTTCTGCAGTTATTAGGTGAGCCAGGCATTCTGTCCAGAGTCCACATCAACAGCCACCACTTTAGTAACCAGATAGCCCACATTCTGCTGAAAACGAGGCACCATTTCAGCCACAGAGAACCACCAGTCTGGACTGGATACAGAACCTGAGGGGCGTTGTCGTTCTAGGTCCTGGATCAGTATTTTCACACTCACATTACTTACTGAGAGGGGGAGGAGAGCCTCCATCTTGAGCTTTAACACGGAACTGGAAATCTTTAATCTGCTCGTAGTCAAAGAGCGGACTTGCATGTATAAACTCCACTGTCAGCACTAACAGACACATAGGAGGAGACGGGCACCCCGTTTAAAGAGGAGTCCTCTAGAATAAAAGAGACACGAGCGTTCTGGTTCCAGTCTGCGTCTCTTGCGTTCATTGTGAATATCGAAATGCCCGGTGCGTTGTTTTCTACAAGGATTGCTTCATATGATCCGCTGTCGAACACTGGAGCGTTATCATTTATATCTGAAATCTTTAAGCCGAGAATGATGCTGCTGGAGAGCGACGGTACTCCCCGGTCAGAACACGTCACGGTGATGTTATATTGGGATGCCACTTCCCTGTCTAATGTTACCTCCGTTACCACGCTGTAAAACCCGTTCATTGTAGAATCTATCTTAAACGGAATACCTATTTTATCGATCAAATTGCATTCCACCTCCCCGTTATTTTCAGAGTCTGGGTCGGTTATGCTCAACATCGCTATAACCGTGTTTGGAGGAGAGTCCTCATATATAGAATCTAATTTAGAAACAATGTTTGGATAAGGTCGGTTGTCGTTGGTGTCGACGACATCAACTATCACCTTACTTGAGTCGGAGAGTCCTCCATTGTCTACTGCCTCGATATCAATTTGATAATGCTTAGCTTTTTCATAATCAATATCGCCTATCAAGATAATTTCCCCACTCTTTTTATCGACCTGAAATAGCTCGGTCAAACGATGCTTGCTGTTCGAAATTAAGTAGGATATATCACCGTTTGAACCATTGTCCTTGTCCGTTGCACTAACAGTCGTCAATTTGGTTCCCTTTGGGGAATTTTCCATTACTTTGGCATTATACATCGGTTTCGTGAACACAGGGGAATTGTCATTTGCATCTAATACAGTAATGTGTATCTGCATCGTCCCTGACGTTTGCGGCTCTCCCCCATCCATAGCAGTCAACAGCAATGACAATTGTTCATTTTGTTCCCGATCTAGAGATTTCTGTAAAATCATTTCTACCTTTTTGCTTCCGTCGGCCTGGTTTTCTAGTTCAATGCGAAGTTAGCAGTTGGATTAAGCGAATAGCTTTGGAGGCCATTTAGGCCGATGTCTAAATCTATGGCTTTCTCCAGAACGAATTTCGATCCTATAATGGCAGATTCGCTAATTTCCAAGCGCTTCACGTTGTTGGTAAAACTGGGAGTATTGTCGTTTATATCAGTAATTTCTACCGTCACACGAAACAACTCCATCGGGGTTTCAATAATTATCTGGAAATGCAGCGCACAAGGCGTAGTTTCACCACATAAGGATTCTCGGTCTATTTTCTCTTTGATGACAAGGACTCCTCTTTCTTTATCAAGCGATATGTATTCCGTAGTGCCTCCTGTATACACACGAGCCTTCCCGGTCTTTAGTCTTTTAACATCCAATCCTAAATCCTGAACGATATTTCCGACGATGGAACCCGTCGCCATTTCTTCGGGAATAGAATAACTGACCTGGCTGAGCACGTAACTGAAAGAAAGGACGAAGATAAACAAGACGTCCAACGTCTTTGTTCTCCAATGCATTTTCTCTTTGGTTCCAGAGTAATTGTATCCAGAAAAAGTCACATTGATCTTGATAAAAGATGACGACAAACGAAACTAATACTTAAAATCCTTGTATCATGATTCAAATAACCAAACATAGATCGCTGTTGTGGCTCCTTTTGAAGACGACTGTGCGACCCGGTGGTCCTCTTTCGAATGCATCAGTTCTATTGAGGAGGTGCACACATTGCGTCTGAAACTGCTGCACAGCGGTCTACAGCGTCCCTTTGAGTTCAAAATGGAAAACTACAGGACATAGGACCACCACAATTACTCCATCAAATAAAAATACCTTCTTGTTACCAAGGATTGAGGTAGTAATTACATTTTTTATGAACAAAAATGACTTAGAAATGGTCTGAATATTTATACGGGTCAGTTTTTGAGATGTTGTAGTATATTACATTAAAAGTGTTTAATTTGATTGGGTGAAAACACAAACTAGTTCAACCCAGAGTAGCATTAGAGTGCTACAACATTTGAAAAACATGCGTAAATATGCTACATAACCATGATCAAGCATATGTATTCCTTAATTTAATTGTACATGACTTTAATCCTAAACTGACCATAAACAGGTTACTTCTGGACGAGAACAGAGACAACCTGAACACATAAGTATAACTCTCCAGGGTCCCGAAGCACAGAAACAGCAGAGAAAAGGAAAAAAGGTTATGGAAATGCTCTAACCTCTAGTGGAGAGTCTGGTTCATCCAGGATGCTCTTTTCACTCTGTATTCGCTGCATGGTTCCTGTAGAACTGTGGTCCATTATCAGAACATTCTGACTACCAGCGTTGCCAAACTTACAGTCACTCTTTCTGGAGTCAGTGGTCCTGCACACCTCATAATTGTACACGTGCTGGAGAGTCCCTGTCCCCAAAGTGTCTGAGTAACGCGGTGGATAATATGGAATCACCGGGAGATTGGAATGATACAGGATACGAGACTGTCTCCATCTGTAGATTTTCACTGATATGATCACCACTAAACACGTGATGAAGAGAAAGGAAACTACAGCCAAAGCCAAGACTAAGTAAAAAGTCAGGTTGTCATTGTACTCCTTGTCGTGTGTAAAGTCAGTGAACTCAGAGAGCACTTCAGGGAAGCTGTCTGCCACCGCCACGTTAACAATGACTGTAGCTGAACGAGAGGGCTGTCCGTTGTCCTCCACTATATACAGGTCAGTCTTGTTTCACAGCATCCTTTTATCAGTGACTTGGCGGATGGTTCTTATTTCTCCATTCTGTAAGCCCACTTCAAACAGCGCCCTGTCTGTGGCTTTCTGTAGTTTATAGGAGAGCCAGGCATTCTGTCCAGAGTCCACATCAACAGCCACCACTTTAGTGACCAGATAGCCCACATCTGCTGAACGAGGCACCATTTCAGCCACCAGAGAACCACCAGTCTGGACTGGATACAGAACCTGAGGGGCGTTGTCGTTCTGGTCCTGGATCAGTATTCTCACACTCACATTACTACTGAGGGGAGGAGAGCCTCCATCTTGAGCTTTAACAACTAGCTGCAGTGCTTTAATTTGTTCATAGTCAAAAGAGCGCGCTGCATACAGAACTCCAGTTTCAGAGTTGATAGAAACATGAGTAGAGGCTGGACTACCACTGACCTGCGTGTCCTCCAGAAGATACGACACTCTGGCATTCTGATTCCAGTCAACGTCTCGAGCACTGACGGTGAATATGGAGACCCCTGGCTCATTGTTCTCTACAACATGAGCTGAATAGCTCTTTTTAGTGAATATTGGTGCATTGTCGTTTACATCAGAAATAACAAGCCTTAAAGTTGTTGCACTGGATAAGGGAGGAGAGCCTGAATCTGTGGCGGTGATGGTTATGTTGTATTCTGACGTTGTTTCACGATCAAAAACTACATCTGATAGCAGGTTGTAATAATTTGTTAAAGAGGATTGTATTTTAAATGGGAGATTCGAATCAATTGAACATGTTATCTGCCCATTTTTCTCTGAATCCCAATCTTTTACATTGATTACAGCTATGGTGGTCCCAGGAGGGGCGTCTTCTGATACAGGGCTAGAGAATGACATCACATTAATTACTGGAGCGTTATCATTGACATCTATAACCTCAATTATTATGTTGCTTGCATCATTTAATCCATCCTGATCTTTTGCCCCAACCCTTAATTCATATTTTTTGTGTTTTTCATAGTCTAGATTACCAGTAGTTGTTATCTTACCGGATGCACTGTCAATAATAAATATATCAGCTAACCCACCCTTTAAATTAGAGAAATAATACGCTACCAAACCATAGGAACCAGCATCAGCGTCTGAAGCATTGACAGTTGTAATATAGGTCCCAATGGGTGCATTCTCTATTACTGTAGCCCTGTACATAGACTGGTTAAATGTCGGAGCATTATCATTAGACATCTATAACAGTGACATCTATATATCTGCTGTACCAGATCTTTGTGGATTTCCACCGTCAACAGCAATCAGCTGTAATGAAAAATTAGGATTTGTTTCTCTGTCTAAAGATTTCTGTAAATTAATTTCTGCGAATTTGCTGCCATCGGCATCAGAACGTTGTTTGAGAAGGAAATGTTCGTTCTTGGTTAACATATAATTTTGCAAACTATTGGGCCCTACATCAGGATCATCCGCATTTTCTAAACTAAAACGAGAACCTACGATAGCCGACTCACTGATCTCCAGTCGTATGTTTCTATTTTTAAAAGTAGGAGCATGGTCATTTATGTCAAGAATTTCAATTATCACACGATGCAGTTCTATTGGATTTTCTAAGATGATTTCGAAGCTAAAGCTACAAGGTGTAACGTCGCCACAGAGCTGCTCTCGGTCCATCCTCTCATTCACGACTAGAGTCCCTTTGTCTGTCTTCAGATCGGCGTATTGAGGGCTTTCTCCCGTCAAGATTCTTGCTCGGCCTGAACGGAGCCTTTTCAGATCCAACCCTAAATCCTGCGCAACGTTGCCGATTCGTGACCCCTTTTTCATCTCCTCCGGAATAGAATACCGGATTTGGCAACTGGCAACATCAAGAAAAATCACGACATAAAGAAAAATTATCCACATTTTACTGCGACATGAAAGGCAACATTCCCACCCATTGTGGTGTAACGCCATTTTCAAAAGCAGTTAATCCTTGACGAAACTCACAATGATATCCACAAAAAGAGAAAAGCAAAAAATCAAGCTCCGGTAAAATATTTGTAACCCTCAATTTGATTTAAACTCCCTTTAAACAACAAGACGAGTTTCGAAACGAGCGTGCCTCGGTCGAGCTCCACCCTGAATGCGTCGTTGTGGTTCAGTTCGCCTCTCCATCGCGGTAAAAGGGATGGGAAGCTCCAACTAGCATAATCTGAACACACACATATTTTTTCACTGACCAACAGCGTCCCTTAGAGTTCAAAACAGGGATGTCAATACTGATTTAGAGTGGGACTATCAAACATTGTGTCGTATGACCTTATGATTTCAATGTAGCATATTACTGAGTCCCGATTGCAGATTGAACATTCCTGAGATGCAACGTACACTTTTGCCTGGGAGTTTAAATGACAAAAAATGTTTTGGATATTGTTGTGATATTGAAATTTCAAATTATTGCAACCAAGTATGGCCTATAGGGGAGCTGAATTGAATCCTCCAAATATAACATTGATTTGAATTCACTGAAAGATTGTGATACTACAAGCTCTCACTGCTATAAATCGATAAATTATCGGAAACAAAACTTTATTAATTGTTTATGATGAGAGTTATTCACATACATACCCACACAGAGACAGGCAAACACACACACACACACACACACACACACACACACACACACACACACACACACACACACACACACACACACACACACACACACACACACACACACACACACACACACACACACACACACACACACACACACACACACACACACACACACACAACCACCTGCACACCCACACACACATGGCAAGGCACATAGATCTAGTTAAAGGATACATTTTAGCCAATAGCATCAGCTAGTAACACAGCAACGCAAACAGGTTGATGAATTAATATTGAATGGTCCATAATAATGCAGAATTGTCGTATTTAATTCAATTGAAGACATTCTCCAACAATTCATATCATGCCTTAAATTTCAACTCACTCCAGAATGCTAATTGTAACATTCTGAAATAAGGTCTAAGATGATGTTACTCAGTCTTGTGTCAGTCTCTCTGCTCTTATCTTCAGGCGCTGTCCTTTTTGGTGGTGCTGATCAAATCTAACAAGCTAAAATAAACATTCATAAAAAACCACATGTGATGTGGTTGTGATAGAATCTACTCCAGCTGGCGAGTCTGGTTCTGTTCATGCCATGGATGCTCTTCACTCTGTATTTTCTGCGTGGGTCCCTGTAGAATGGGGTCCATTATCAGAATGTTCTGACTACCAGCGTTGCGAACTTACAGTTCCACTCTTTCTGGAGTCAGTGGTCCTGCA
>OLKM01006117.1:12500-15081 GCA_900291075.1 Melanogrammus aeglefinus | reverse complement strand
TAAGTAGATCAAACTAAGGTGTTTCTAAATGTTGTTGCAACACCATACTTAAGTTGTAAAGTACTAGTAGTGCGTAAAATTGGGTACCAGTGTTCCGCTTTTAATGAGTTTAGGTAACTTCAAGCCATCGTTGAGAAGCCCCACAATGTAAACAGGAAATAGTCTGGCAAGTTTCACACCCTTATCCGAGTGAAGACGCGTCAGCAGTATCAACCCAAGATGAAGAGCAAACAAAACAGTTTTTCAGTCATTTATTCTCTAAAATTAACTTGGACGTAATAGGCGTAGGTTAAGCTATTTGATGGCGGATTTTTATAATATGATAATAAATAAATGCTTTGTTAATGCTATTCGGCTGTGTGTGTCGTGTGTAGCCTCTACCCTGGCAGCATTGTATGGAATTACTCTAGAAATGTGGTGGTTGGTAGTCCTGTACGCGCGCATCAAGTTGTTTTTTTTATTTTATGCTCTCGAAGGAGGTAAGACAGTTGATTAGCAACTAATTCACGTGGAAGAAGGTTTTAACGGAATTAACTGGCCAATTCGACTAAATTGCCAAGCAAGAAAACTAACTCGAACGACTGACGGAGAGATCATCTGTCCTAGGTAAGTCAGTTTCACACTATCAATCAGCAACTGTGGCTTATGTTATTAATTAGTATTGAGTTCAGCTCCCGTGCTAGGCCATTTGTCGTTAATAACATGTTAAAATATTTCTAAATGATAGACTAAACGTAACGCTAGCTGCTACTATGTCAGATTGACCAATATCACGTTGCAAAGCGCTTTGTCAAAAGAGAATTGAGTTCAATTAGTATATTGCAAAATACATTGATCCCGTTTGTATGTCTGACATGTGAAGAAATTGACAAGTATGTACAGCAATCCGCGGTGCTAGTTAAGTTACGCCCGTTTTGGGGCCGTGACATGGACTTAAAGTTGTATAAATGGCAGGGTCCCAGTTATTTTGTCTGCTGTAGGAAATACAAGTACAGAATGAGCTAGCAAGTCATGCTTGGATTTTCATGTGTTTCAGGCCTGACATGTCTGACCGCGTGCTCGAAAGAAAAACTTCACCCATGATGAAATTGTCCCTCTGTTAAGTCCCTTTAACAGTGAAGAACAAAACTATCCTTTGAAGCCAAAGCTTAATAATTTTATATTGCAACAAAAAAAAAAATCAGACGTGGGAAATATTACACAGAAGCATTACTGCCAAGAGGGGTAGATTGAGGTCAAAGATGTGCGCAAGAAATTGGAGTGACCTGAAGATGCAGGCAGCTGAAGATTTCCCCAAGAAATGTGCCAACTTGGGGGTGGGTGGAAAAGGGGATATGGGGCATACATCATCTATGGTGTTAGACATTAATTGGGGACCCCTCTTCCTTGTCTGAGAGGGATTGTTGGGCGGGGGGCGCGTGAGAGTGGCGTGCATACCCATGGTCCAGGGAGGAGGCCGAAGCCAATGCTGGCCCGTAGAACACACCACGTCCAACGTGACCGTGGAGGAATCTGCACCATGCCCGTGGAGGAACCCTTGGACTGTGCCCATGACGAGCCATGAAGACACTGCGGCCATCACCATCCCCAGAAAGCCTTCCCACCACCACCCAAAACGTAAAGGAGAGGAACTGACATTTGACTTCCTTAGAGAGGAGCTTTTACGGGTAGAAAAATAGAGAAAAGTAAGCAAGAGACAGAAAGATTAAGATAGAGAAGGAGAAATTTAGAATTGGAAAAACAGAAACTAAAATTTAGAAATATTAAAGTTGCAGGAGGAGCTGAGAATATATGGCTACAAGACAATCACTGAGATTTAATAAAAAAATTGACTGATGAATCTGTTTATGTTGTTCTTCATTCCAAAAAGGCAAGAACATATTGTAAGGTTTTCAGTACAATCTGAGAAATACTCAGGTATTTACTTGCTGCTTTAGTCAAATCTGTAGTAAAACAGTGTCTTTTGTGTCATTGACAACAAAGTAAGTTGACATTGTAATAAGAGTAACATCTGTAAATGGTATTAACCCAGTACCACTTTTAGCCATTAGATGATGTAAGAGTATTCAGGAACCATATCAAGATTTAGTATGTGTGCCTTTCCGGTGTTTGATACTGATTAGTCAACATGCATATTGATAATAGTAAAAAGAATATTTTGTATGTCAATTTGCTACCTTTGCGTATGGGAAATTAGAACGCGATTCTATTTTTTTTTAGCTTTCAGAAAAATATATTGTTTGTATGGTTGAATCGGCATTCAAGGCCTAGATGATAGATGATCAAAAATGTAAGGTTAAATTTATTACAGCCTTCATCCAAAATAACATGTGCCAGCGAGGTAGTGTCCCGGTATAGCCTTACTGGCCCCCGCTGGTACAGCCACATTAATTGCAGGGGGAACGCCTTGGTCCTCCTCGAGTCCTGCAATCCGTCTCCATCAGGAGGCACCTTCCACTCCATTGCCATGTTGTGGAGACAACGCACGGCGCCTGCTACAACGAGCTGCCTGTCTGGCTCCTATTGGATGCCTGTTAGTCATATTAAATTCAATGCAGGAAGGAATACCTTAGACTACTTA
>OLKM01006117.1:0-2500 GCA_900291075.1 Melanogrammus aeglefinus | reverse complement strand
TGCTGCTTCTAATGTTTGCCATAAATTTCCTCCCGCTCCGGGTTCGTGGCGACCGACGGCTCTGATGGCGATCGATGGCGTTTCCACGGGGACGACGGCTGATGACCTCATACACACACCCGCCCCCCCCCCCCCCCTCTCTACAGGACGATGTCATCCCTCACTTTCACACGTCCTGCTGAGAGAAGATGACGTCATGATACTACCCTAACCCTAACCCTAACCCCAACACTAACCCTAACCCTAACCCTAACCCCAACACTAACCCTAACCCCAACACTAACCCTAACCCTAACCCTAACCCTAACCCTAACCCTAACCCTAACCCTAACCCTAACACTAACCCTAACCCTAACCCTAACCCCAACACTAACCCTAACCTAACCCTAACCCTAACCCTAACCCCAACACTAACCCTAACCTAACCCTAACCCTAACCCTAACCCTAACCCCAACACTAACCCTAACCCTAACCCTAACCCCAACACTAACCCTAACCCTAACCCTAACCCTAACCCCAACACTAACCCTAACCCTAACCCTAACCCCAACACTAACCCTAACCCCAACACTAACCCTAACCCCAACACTAACCCCTAACCCCTAACCCTAACCCCAACACTAACCCTAACCCCAACACTAACCCTAACCCCAACACTAACCCCAACACTAACCCTAACCCCAACCCTAACCCTAACCTAACCCTAACCCTAACCCCAACACTAACCCTAACCCCAACACTAACCCCAACACTAACCCTAACCCCAACACTAACCCTAACCCTAACCCTAACCCTAACCCCAACACTAACCCTAACCCTAACCCTAACCTAACCCTAACCCCAACACTAACCCTAACCCCAACACTAACCCTAACCCTAACACTAACCCTAAGCCTAACACTAACCCTAACACTAACCCTAAAACCTAACCCTAACCCTAACCTAACCCTAACCCTAACCCTAACCTAACCCTAACCCCAACACTAACCCTAACCCCAACACTAACCCTAACCCCAACACTAACCCTAACCCTAACCCTAACCCTAACCCCAACACTAACCCTAACCCTAACCCTAACCTAACCCTAACCCCAACACTAACCCTAACCCCAACACTAACCCTAACCCTAACCCTAACCCTAACCCTAACCCTAACCCTAACCCCAACACTAACCCTAACCCTAACCCTAACCCCAACACTAACCCTAACCCTAACCCTAACCCTAACCCTAACCCCAACACTAACCCTAACCCTAACCCTAACCCTAACACTAACCCCAACACTAACCCTAACCCCAACACTAACCCTAACCCTAACCCTAACCCCAACACTAACCCTAACCCCAACACTAACCCTAACCCTAACCCTAACCCCAACACTAACCCTAACCCTAACCCTAACCCTAACCCCAACACTAACCCTAACCCTAACCCTAACCCTAACACTAACTCCACCACTAACCCTACAACCCTAAACCCTAACCCTAACACTAACCCCAACACTAACCTAACCTCCACACTACACCCTAACCCTAACCCCAACACTAAACCCACCCAACACTACCCCTAACCCTAACCCAACCCCAACAACTAACCCTAACCCTAACCCTAACCCCTACCCCACACACTAACCCTAACCCTAACCCTAACCCTAACACTAACCCCAACACTAACCCTAACCCCAACACTAACCCTAACACTAACCCTAACCCTAACACTAACCCTAACCCTAACCCTAACCCTAACCCTAACCCCAACACTAACCCTAACCCTAACCCTAACCCTAACACTAACCCCAACACTAACCCTAACCCTAACCCTAACCCTAACACTAACCCTAACCCCAACACTAACCCTAACACTAACCCTAACCCTAACCCCAACACTAACCCTAACCCTAACCCTAACCCTAACCCTAACCCTAACACTAACCCCTAACCCTAACCCTAACCCTAACACTAACCCCAACACTAACCCTAACCCCAACACTAACCCTAACACTAACCCCAACACTAACCCCAACACTAACCCTAACCCTAACCCTAACCCTAACCCTAACCCTAACCCTAACCCTTCAGCACTCGGAAGAAGACAAATGTTAAAACTAACATGATCCTCAGGATGTAAGAATCAAACCACTGGGAGGAGGAGGGGGAGGAGGAGGAGGAGGAGAGGAGGAGGAGGAGAGGTGAAGGAAGAAGGAGGGGAGGAGACAGGAGAGGAGGAAGGCAGGTGGAGGAGGAGGAGAGGAAGAGGAGGAGTGAGGGAAGGAGGAGGTGGAGGAGGAGAGGGAGGGAGAGAGGAGGGAGGAAGAGGAGGAGATGAGGGGAGGAGGAGGAGGAGGAGATGAGGGGAGGAGGAGGTGGAGGAGGAGGCGTTGGAGGAGGTGGGAGCGGTGTGGCCCAGGGCGTGTGAGCACATTACCTGTGGAGGCTGGAGAGCGAGGAGCGAGCAGAACTGAACCAGTGAGCAAAGGAGACGGTAAAAAGACCAACCGCGC
>OLKM01006116.1:7500-15082 GCA_900291075.1 Melanogrammus aeglefinus | reverse complement strand
GGGTATTCCGTTGGTTCTTAAAACTTCACTGCTGATTGCCTCTAAATTGTACAGACTGGATAATAAGACAATAATATGGAGAAATCGCCACACTAACCCCTTGTGCTTATTTGCCGCCGGCGCGTCTTATGTAGAAATCAAAAATTTTTTTTTGGGAAAATTTTTAACGTTCCCTCGGCCACTGATAAAAACTACAAAGATGGAGGCCAGAAGCACTGACCTGGGACCAGCATGGTGGCCACTACCTCTGGACCCACAAGCATCTGGATGACGTGGCGCTGGAAGTCTTTACTACTGTTGGACTGCAGGTAGCTGGACTCACACACACACACACACACACACACACACACACACACACACACACACACACACACACACACACACACACACACACACACACACACACACACACACATCAAAGTCTTTATATGTGATGTGTACCCATTAAAACATCAATGGAAAGCAGATATCTTGGTGCAGGTTCAGATCAGAAGCTTGTTTTTAATTATAAAGCAGTTTTCAAGGTAGAGACAGTATTACCAATTTCTCATATTCCCATGTAACTATGCTTTTTCATATTATTTCCCAACTTCCAAGAAGATAAATGATTTAAAATCTTTCATTTGATCTTGTTTTGTTTTTTAGCCTAAAGTACAATATTGCATTAATGTGTTGGTATGTGGGGTGTACGGTGTGTGTGTGTGTGTGTGTGTGTGTGTGTGTGTGTGTGTGTGTGTGTGTGTGTGTGTGTGTGTGTGTGTGTGTGTGTGTGTGTGTGTGTGTGTGTGTGTGTGTGTGTGTGTGTGTGTGCATGAGTGAGAGTGAGACTGAGAGAGAGAAAAGGAGGAGAGCGAGAATGAGAGCGAGAGAGATAATGTGTAAAGTGTGTGTGTGTGTGTGTGTGTGTGTGTGTGTGTGTGTGTGTGTGTGTGTGTGTGTGTGTGTGTGTGTGTGTGAATAAAGTGCCATCTGCTCATTTCAGCAGTGGGGACACTTCCTTCAAAAAGATCCAAAACACCATGCTGCGAGCCAATATCTGTCCTATCTCCCCTCACCAGCACACACACACAACACACACACACACAACACACACACACACACACACACACACACACACACACACACACAACACACCACACAACACACACACACACACACACACAACACACACACACACACACACACGCGTGACCCACCTCATCCAGGAGATGCGGTCCTGCCAGAACTCATACATTATGTAACAGGACTTCTCGGGTAGCTTCTGAACGGACATGCTACCAGGGAACAGAGCAAAGAGAGGCATTGAGGGCAAGTCCAGAGGCTGGGTGACCCGGGATGGACGCAGATAGTAGTACAATATATTAGAACCTTGTGTATGATGTTGTAATATGATCATCTATAGTTTCAATATTGTAGCATATCCAAGACACCTCCCTCACTGAGACATTATTTGTCAGGGTCAACAACGTTCATATATATGCAGAGAGAGAGAGAGAGAGAGGAGAGAGAGAGAGAGAGAGAGATGAGAGAGAGAGAGGAGAGAGAGAGAGCAGAGAGAGAGAGAGACGAGAGAGAGAGGAGAGAGAGAGAGAGAGAGAGAGAGAGAGAGAGAGAGAGAGAGAGAGAGAAGAGAGAGAGAGAGAGAGAGAGAGGAGAGAGAGAGAGGAAGAGAGAGAGAGAGAGAGAGACCATGCTAGGAAAAGTGTTCTGGGGCAGATCTTTACCCTGAATACAATTCACAGTTAAATGCATATTTCATGGCATAGGAGGAGATAGGAAATAGAGGATATAGGAAGAGAGCAAATAGCAGGAGATATGAGGGGTTAGGAGAAGATAGGAGGGGGTAGGAAGAGATATTAGGAGATAGTAGGAGATAGGAGGGGGTAAGAAGAGATAGGAGGAGATAGGAGGAGGTAGGAGGAGATAGGAGGAGATAGGAGGGGGTAGGAGTTGGAGGGGGTAGAGGTAGCGTGACTGACTGCAGGTTGTCGGTACGGGCCGCGGTGGCGTCGGAGTAGCTCTTCAGGACCTCCTGGAAGTCCGCCAGGTCCTCCTCAGCCACTGTCACCTGCCTTTGGACCAGCAGGAGGTTCTGCCAGCAGAGGAACACACACACACACACACACACACACACACACACACAAAACATTAAAGACACAACAAACACAGACACACACTCTATGTTCACTGTGTTCCACAATCTATTTCTAGGAGAGTGAGTGTGTTTGTGTCAGAAAGAATTTGCTTTCAGGATGACGTACTTCATCCACATCAAAGTCGTGTGTGGATTGTCCTTTCAGGCAAACAGTTCAGACAGTATGTTGCGAAGGAACCGTGGTTCATATCTGTGTCATTGGTGTTATTTATGTATTTCGTTCATTTTTCTGTATTTTATTTTTAGCACCTACTACAGTAGTTTGACATGACAGCTGAAAATAAGATATGTTCATAGCAGCTCCAAAGGCTTTACTTGGAACTCCATCCAGTGGGAATGCCAGGACTTGTAAACCGGTTTTAGTACAAACATTTCTAAAAGTAGTTTGCGCGTATATATGCATACAGTATATAATATGTGAGCTACTCACTTAAAAGGTTTAAAAGATGGTTCAAATGTTTGACATTTACCTAGACCAAGCCTTATGGTGTGTTCACACAAACGGCTATTACATGAACACGAGGCTGTACATGTGACTGCTCCTACACGACTATGTTGCCATGACACTAAAACTGCTGTCATACAGATATTACATGTCAGTCAATGGTGACAAAAATTCTATTTAAAACACATTTACTTGTATTTGTAATTTGTATCAGAATTTCTTTCTTCATCTTTCTATCAATCGGTCTTCTGCATACTGATACATTAGCTTAGGGCTGGGCAATAGTTCATTATTATTGCTATGGTCTTTTTATGGAATAGTATCATCATGAAATAATTATTTTAAGTTAATTAAGTTATCGTTATACCCACTTATCAAAATGAGTTAAATTAAACGAATACTTCAATGTAAGGATCCTCAGTTAGATTATTCGACTGTAAGTATAGAATATTATTTTAAATGAATAAGGATATTGTGATAATCATCAATATCATGTGGAATTAATCATCATTAACATAATCATGGTTAATATAATCTTTTCCATATCAGTGGCAGAATCTGAACCAGCTTACCTTTTAAGGAGCTCCTGAGAATATTGTAAGAACTACTTACAGGAACACTTTAGGTGCAACTCCTCAACTTAAGACTGAATCTAAAAGCCGTGAGTCAAGAATTGAATTGGCCTACGTGTGACGCTGTCTTTTATTTTTAGCCTTTCTTGACATAATGCCCAATTTTCACAATGTGTGGTAGAGAGAGGTTGGGGCACGTAGGTGGTGCTCCAAGGAAGAACAGTCCACACCCTGATGCTCTATAACACCTCTAAGCACTGTTACGTCTCAGATACTGGTCGTGTAGAAAGCTGACTTATTTCGCTCACACCACCCAGTACTGCTTTTGTTGCGAACGGCTCCGCAGAGTTTTCTGCGTAGCTCCGGTTTACTGCGTGCATTCCAGACAAGTTTTGGGTGGTCTCTAAACGCAACGCAAACCATTCTGCACGGCGGGATGGAAAGCCCCATGGCTGTTAATTGGTCATCAATACCACGTGAACGGTTGTGTCTCCTCTTACCGCCACAGTGACATTAAAAAAACAGCCCACACATCACTATAGTATACAGAACACAGTCATCGTGTTTGCTGTGACAGACAGACAGACAGACAGACAGACAGACAGACAGACAGACAGACAGACAGACAGACAGACAGACAGACAGACAGACAGACAGACAGACAGACAGACAGACAGACAGACAGACAGACAGACAGACAGACAGACAGACAGACAGACAGACCAGACAGACAGACAGGACAGACAGACAGACAGACAGACAGACAGACAGGACCGGACAGACAGACAGACAGAGACAGACAGACAGACAGACGCAGACAGACAGACAGACAGACAGACAGACAGACAGACAGACAGACAGACAGACAGACCAGACAGACAGACAGACAGACAGACAGGACAGACATCACTATAGTATACAGAACACAGTCATCGTGTTTGCTGTGACAGACAGACAGACAGACAGACAGACAGACAGACAGACAGACAGACAGACAGACAGACAGACAGACAGACAGACAGACAGACAGACAGACAGACAGACAGACAGACAGACAGACAGACAGACAGACAGACAGACAGACAGACAGACAGACAGACGACAGACAAGACAGACAGACAGACAGACAGACAGACAGACAGACAGACAGACAGACAGACAGACAGACAGACAGACAGACAGACAGACAGACAGACACACACACAGACACACACACACACACACACACACACACACACACACACACACACACACACACACTCACAGATTTGTACGTGCCAGCCAATGAGTCTTCTTTTAGTGGCTCCAACTTGGGACTCTGAAAGGTAAAGCAAAACAGTGTTTATTTAGGTGTGAGTTATTCATCTAAATGGAGGAGGATTACAAAGAAAACAAGGATTCATCAAGAACATATTTCATAAAGCACCAGAAACGAATGGCTGTGATTCCCAAGAATAGATGGATCAAAGGAAGCCTCTGTAGGCGGGTTAAAAGGCAGGAATGAGCCGACAAATCAGCCTTGGACAGCTGGATCCGTGGAAGGCGGGAGAGCGAGGTTACAGCCCTCGCAGTAGCGCACGTCTACAGGTCCGCGGGCTCCCAGCGCCCACTGGCCCCAGCGGCCCCCAGTGCTGTGACGTGAGCGGCTCTAGTCATGTCACAACGTGCTGAACCACGGAGCGCTTTGAACACAACCTCAATGAATACATGAATGATTGATCCGGAACGAAAGCCAAGACAGGGTGGGTGTTGCTGATGCTCTGCGCTTTGAGAGGAAGTGGGGGAAATGAAAGCGTTTGGGATTTGTCTGCTAAAATTGATATGATACAATAACAGCCCCCAGTTTTATTTTGGTGCAGAAGCATAACCCCCAGCTGAACCCAAGACGCATGACTTGCTTGTGAATGTTGGCAGAAGAACAGAATGTTAAGAGTTATGGCGAGGTTGACGATAAGGGTAACTACACTGAAGCAGTGCGTGAGGTTGATTTCTGGCTGTAGAAGGAATGCCTACTCACTGCCTGGTAATGCTCAATGAGATGAGGTCATCTTATCTAGGACAGCAGCAGGAGAACATTTAATCATCTGAATTAAAGCCACTGCCTTACCCCGACATTTCGAGACAAAAAGGGCGAGAAGGCCAATGTTCTGCCTGAGCATCATATTGGAGGGTCCGCAGTTGAATACTAATTATAAAGCCATCATATATTCAGTCAGTAACCTATCACACCTGATCATTCATCGTCAACAAACTGACCTTCAGGGTAAACTCAGAGCTCCCAAGCTAAAGTACTCAACAAGAGTTAAATTATATCAACCAAAAATTACATCTGAGAGAAGGCATGTCGAAAATAGTCCAGGAGGCTAGGAGCATAGAGCAAGAGGCTTTAGGCAATGGCTTCTGGGATATTTTTGGACAGAAATAAACCAGTAGAAAGTGAAGGGGGCGGGCACAGGGGAATAGAGAGCATCTGTGGCACGACATCGATCAAAACAGTTGGAGGGTGGAGGGAGAAATGTGATGGCAGAAAATAGGGTAGGATTGGCTTATGGGGGTGACGGGAGAGGCTGCTATTTTGGCTCGGGTACTACGGATGTTTGTTCACAAAAATAAGGCTGTCACATTCGAGAGTACGCACAGCCAACACAGATGTAGAAGGAACGGAGTGTGACTGCAATCAATCACAGAGCAAAAGTCGAAATAGAGAAAAAAGCGACCAAGTTTATAGAAGCTAGATCAGAAAGGGAAGGCTGGCGTCTCTGCCGTGGTGGAGGAATGGCCGGATGGAGCACTTATACTGGGGAAGTGGAGTTTGGGAAGAGATTTCCTCCGTCTGCTTGGCCCATCTGCATCATCTCGTTCAGATGGCTAATGTTTTTCCTCAGCGGCTTTGAGCGACTGTCAACACCCAAAGAAAGTTTTGTGTCCCAAAGAAAAACCAAATAATAGAAACAAAATAATGAAATGACCGTCGCCATTGAGCGACTGTCAACACCCAAAGAAAGTTTTGTGTCCCAAAGAAAAACAAATAATAGAAACAAAATAATGAAATGACCGTCGCCATGAATAATCTTCCAGCCGAGGAACGGAAACACCAGCGTAGCCAACCTGATATCCGTTGGGCTTTTATTAGAGCGTGAAATGTGGCCACAGATTAAACAGGACAACGTAAGACTCCATCATAGCCACAACACAGCAAGATGTTTGTTGTTCAGATGAAAAAGGGCCCCAATATGTCATTTCAAACACTGTGTTCGTAATGGAAAATGCCTTTATGTGAATCCAAAAAGGCCTGAGAGCAAGGCACAGTAACTACCATAGCTACAAGAAGTAAAATGTCAATCCTGAACGGTTTTATGTCTCTGAACATAGACACACACACAGGCAGAGAGAGAGAGAGAGAGAGAGAGAGAGAGAGAGAGGAGAGAGAGAGAGAGAGAGAGAGAGAGAGAGAGAGAGAGAGAGAGAGAGAGAGAGAGAGAGAGAGAGAGAGAGAGAGAGAGAGAGAGAGAGAGAGAGAGAACGTTTTTACACTGCCAAATATGCCTTATGCACACCTCTTTCCCAGAATGGTCCGCATGTTTACACTGAGCGAGGTAATATACTGAGTTCACACCCAAAGTTACCCTCTCGGACTCTACACATATTTGCGGTTACATTTTAATGTAAATGCGATTAAACGGCTCCGCAGTTCCAGGGGTGGCACTTGGGTAGAGGTGTTGCTGACAATGCACAGAGACAACACAGCGATATCAACATGAGTAGTTCTAACTGGAGAGACCCGCGAATTGCTGATCACGTGAGAGAAGGGGATGCAGTCGCATTTAAAGAAGGCGGGGAAAGATGGTGCAATCTAAGAGAAAGACGCAGATGAACGTTCCTTACGAGGCTTTTGTCGGGATAAAAAAAAAGTTGTCAGCAAAATAAAGGAATTTAATCGCGTTTGTAGCCTACACTCAAATGTTTACTCATTCTTGCATGCGATTGTCTTGAATCATAAAAAAAATATAAACATTTGTAGTATGCAAGTTATTCTAAAGAGGTCTACTCTCCTTCTCCATTGAACCAAGAAAGTCGGCTCCATGAAGACGGGGGACAGTGACATTTAAAAAGTGTAAAAATTAGAGAGCGCAAGAGAGAGCGAGAGAGAGAGAGAGAGATGAGAGAGAGAGAGAAGAGAGAGAGAGAGAGAGAGAGAGAGAGAGAGAGAGAGAGAGAGAGAGAGAGAGAGAGAGAGAGAGAGAGAGAGAGAGAGAGAGAGAGAGAGAGAGAGAGAGAGAGAGAGAGAGAGAGAGAGAGAGAGAGAGAGAGAGAGAGAGAGAGAGAGAGAGAGAGAGAGAGAGAGAGAGAGAGAGAAGTGCGAGAGAGAGAAATAGAGCAAGAGAGCGAGAGAGCGAGAGAGTCATGGTT
>OLKM01006116.1:0-5000 GCA_900291075.1 Melanogrammus aeglefinus | reverse complement strand
CTGGTTCATCACTACATTCCCCTGGGGTTGAAGTGTATGGAGGGGAAGTGAAGATCATAAAGTCTTCAACAACATGAGGCACTGAGAAGGAAATAAAAAACACACACTATATCGGAGTGCAAAGGGGGGTTTGGACGCACCTACTAGTGGGTGGACCTGTGTGTGGGTGTGTGTGTGTGTGTCTGTGGTGGGGGGGTGGGGGGTCTACTGGTGGGTGTATCTGTGGGGGGGGTGGGAGGGTGGGGGATGGGTGGTGGTGGGGGTATACTGTGGGGAGGGGGGGTGGGTGGGGTCAACTGGTGGGTGTATCTGTTGGGGGGGGGTGGTGCGTCTACTGGTGGTGTACCTGTGGGGTGGGTGGGTGGTGGGGTCTCTCTGGTGGGTGTATCTGTTGGGGGGTGGGGTGGTGTCGGTCTACTGGTGGGTGTATCTGTTGGGGGGGGGTTGTGCTGTTCTGTATGGGGTATAAGCGTGGAGGGGGACAGTGGAGGTGGGGGGGGGGGTCTGTGGGTCTTACTGGTGGTGTGTATCTGTATCTGGGGGGGGGGGTCTTACTGGTGTGTACCTGTAGTCAGGGGGGGGGGTTGGTCCCCTGGTGAGGAGGGGCGGGTGTCGTTAGCACGTCGTCCACAACGCCGGCCCACCTTCTGGACCACCGCCACTGCTGGCGCCTCCACCTCCTTCCTCCTGGGGGAGAGAGGGAGTAGGTGAGGCTGGTGTGTGTGTGTGTGTATGTGGGGGGGGGGGATACACCTAGAAGAGAGCGAAGAACAGAGAGGAATCCCTGAATAGAGGGAGGAAGGAAGAGAGAGCGAGAGCGAGAGAGAGAGAGAGAGAAGGAGAGAGAGAGAGAGAGAGAGAGAGAGAGAGAGAGAGAGAGAGAGAGAGAGAGAGAGAGAGAGAGAGAGAGAGAGAGAGAGAGAGAGAGAGAGAGAGAGAGAGAGAGAGAGAGAGAGAGAGAGAGAGAGAAGGAGATAGCATGAGAGAGCTATAGAGAGAAATGAAAAGGGCAAGAAATACTTAATAATTCATAGCGTTTGGAGGCTGAGATGTGGGGGTATGTCAGGAGTCGTGACAGGGGAAAGCAAACACATGTAAAATCAACAAGACTCCTATTATCCTCAATCTCTCTTACTTATCGATGGAGAAATAATGACCATAGCACACACACACACAAAAACACACTCACACACACACACAAAAACACACACATACACTGTCCTCTTTATGTAAATATAGGATCTGGGCTGAAAAGCACATTGCCATGGTGTATTTGTGTACATCCTTTTGTGTGTGTTTCTTTGTGTAACTCTGTGTGTGTGTGTGTGTGTGTGTGTGTGTGTGTGTGTGTGTGTGTGTGTGTGTGTGTGTGTGTGTGTGTGTGTGTGTGTGTGTGTGTGTGTGTGTGTCGTGTGTGTGTGTGTGTGTGCTCACACTGACAGCTCAGAGGGGGTGTGATGCTTGGAGGTGGTGATACCTGCCTGGGGCTCAAAGGCCACTCCGCAAAACCTATGGACGCACCACAGCCCAGCACAGAGCGGTGAGACATACCAGGGTTTAACGCACAACTCTCCCTCTGCCGCTCTCTCCCTCAATGCCTTCCTTTACCTCCGCCTGCTTGTACATTTTTTAACTATGAAGTACTGCTTGTCCCACTGACTTAATATTGTGTTTTTGTTATCCCCAATGTCCTCCTTATCTGTCCTAGCTCTCTCTCCACCTCTCTCCTGCTCGCTCTCTGTGCGTCGATCCCTTTGTGTTCAGGATGTGTGTGCATCCCCCTCTCTCAGTGCTTCACCTTTCCCATAATCCCTCCTCCCCCAGGCAGGAGAACCAGGGAGGGACGCACCCGAGGGCTGGGAGAGGAGCGCCGGCACATCCTTGACAACATGCTGCGATACTGGCAATCTGCCAACGTGCTGTGCAACAGTGTGTGTGTGTGTGTGTGTGTGTGTGTGTGTGTGTGTGTGTGTGTGTGTGTGTGTGTGTGTGTGTGTGTGTGTGTGTGTGTGTGTGTGTGTGTGTGTGTGTGTGTGTGTGTGTGTGTGCGTGTTTTTTTGTGTTTGTGTGTGGCTGTCAGTGTGTGTGTGTGGGGGGGTTTGTGTGTGTGTGTGTGTGTGTTTGTGTGTATGTGTACATGTGTGGCTGTCAGTGTGTGTGTGTGTGTGTGTGTGTGTGTGTGTGTGTGTGTGTGTGTGTGTGTGTGTGTGTGTGTGTGTGTGTGTGTGTGTGTGTGTGTGTGTGTGTGTGTGTGTGTGTGTGTGTGTGTATGTGTACATGTGTGGCTGTCAGTGTGTGTGGCTGTCAGTGTGTGTGTGTGTGTGTGTGTGTGTGTGTGTGTGTGTGTGTGTGTGTGTGTGTGTGTGTGTGTGTGTGTGTGTGTGTGTGTGTGTGTTGTATGTTTTGAAGGGGGTTAAAGGACTGAAGGGGGATATACATTTTAAATTATGCTAATGATAAAATGATGAGCAGGATCTACTTGACTACAGCAGATGACTCTCATGATGGAGTATTCAGAGGAGCATTTCCTTTCAAAGGTTATAGGAGGTATACTGTTCATGCACGTGCATAAAATAAGTAATATTACTATATGTGCTTCTTCTGTGTTGTAATTAAATATTGACATTAAATGAATGTGTCTAAACATAATATTATAGCATAACTGCATGTGTAGAATAGAATAGCATAATATGGCATGGCGTAAAATAGTATAGTAAAGCATTTTTTCTCCTGTCGTTGTCTACTCCTGAAAAGGTACCTACCTACCTACCTACCTACCTACCTACCTACCTACCTACCTACCTACCTACCTACCTACCTACCTACCTACCTACCTACCTACCTACCTACCTACCTACCTACCCACCTACCCACTTACCTACCCACCTACCCACCTACCTACCCACCCACCCACCTACCTACCTACTGCATAGCATAAAATAGTTCTGCATAGCATGCTTTACTATACTATGGCACAGCATGTAGTATAGTATAGCAGCTCCCGTGTTCACCGTCCTTTAGCATATCTTACTATCCACACACATATGTTTCCAAGTAGCCGCGGCAGTATAGTATTGTGATTATATATATACTGTATGTGTATATACATATACATATACATATATATACACACACACACATACAGTATATACATACATGTGTGTATGTATATACACACACACACACACACACACACACACACACACACACACACACACACACACACACACACACACACACACACACACACACACACACACACACACACACACACACACACACACACACACACTCGAATACACACACTAACGGTTGGGGGCGGCTCTGCTCCTCCACGGCCTCCATGGCATACTGCAGGGACCTCTGCAGGGACAGCAGCTGGCTGGAGGTCTCCCGCAGCATGAAGCGGGTGACAAACTGTCCCAGCACACTGGCCCCCTGGTACTCCTGACCCCCGACAGGGCAGGCAGAGGGCGCCCGGGAGGACAGGGGGGAGAGAGACACCAAGGGAGAGGGAGCAAGAGAGACATAAACATCACCTCATCAACATCAACATACGCACACTAATATTCCACACACGTACGCATGCAGGCACACACACACACAAAGACAATATAAGACCAGGCAGTTGTGTAAACCCCTTGTCACCTGAAGTCTAAGCAGAATACTTTAGCACATTCTAGTAGAGAGATACACTCTGGTACCGTCGTCCAACACAAGTTAAAGTTTTCGTGTAAAGAACTTTAAGATGACAGCCCCCCTTAGGGGAGATATTGGTGGGGAAAGCAGTCCACGACGTTAAGAGAGACATAGCGCAGAACGGCTTACTGGCGGTGGCCTATACCCCGTGGACTGAGATTTCTCCCTGCCACAGGCCGCAGGCGCTGTACTAAAGCCGGAGAAACCAACTCTCATTAAGCCATACATATTCAGAACACATCCAAGGTTTTAATTCTCCGAAATGATATCCCCCCCCTGAGATGACGATTATATTAAAATTAAGCAATTAGTAGTCGTGATAACAATTCTTGGACGGTTGCATGCAAAAAATATATACAATATTTAAATGTTTTAATGATATTAGATTTGAAATAAAAAAATGCTGCCAATGTTTGTAATTGTCTTTCAATTATGAATTAAAGCTCAAAAAAACGAAAGCAACTCATCTCTAATGCATAACAACTATGTAAAGGCCTTAAGCTAGGAGCCGCCGAAAAATGCTTTTAAGTGTGCATTTATTTGTTGGGTGTGTTTGTGTGTCTGTGGTGTCGAGGCAATTTCCACTCATTATGCATTGCCAACGATTGCAGTGCACATTGAGGACACGTTCAGTCAACAAGGACTTTGTTTAAAAAAGCTAACACTAATTTAAATGTAAATGGCTATCAGATCATAATCGGGAAAAACAAGCATCGTTGACCTTCCCCTGAAGGACAGCGTACCTCTTTAGTTTTATCCATGGCTTTGAGGAATGGCGCGCACCATGTTGAAGGCTCCCAGGGCGGAAAGGACGTTAACATACCCCCCGAGGTGTTGAGCCAAAGTATCTAAAATGAGGACAAACAACACTCAAGGTTAGAGTTCATGAAAGCTACGGCAAAGAACATCAAAAGGTTTTCATTAATTAATAATAATAGAACCATGATGATGGTGGTCATACTGCTGGCAATGGTGATAATGAGGATGAAGACGACGATGATGATGAGGATGATAATATTCTGGAGGGCTTGATCCATATAAATGACTCACAGTACTATATCCTATTGATCAACCTAGAGTTTTGCTTTAAACCATTACAAATGATAGAACTCTAGTGATAGTCAGCTATCTGCCAGATTGTTGTTATGCGATTCAATAAATAATGCATCCATTTTTATTCTGAGTGGACCCAGTATTAAGGGCCTCTGTCCTATTTCCGTTTTTTTCTTTTACTGACCTCTTACTTAAATGCCAAAATAACTCCTGAGAAATGGGACAGGAGAGTTGCCATACATTGTGTT